>JARLTB010000143.1:0-122500 GCA_030141615.1 Unio pictorum | reverse complement strand
CTTCTAGAATCTAGACTTTATCAAATGTGTAGTTATCCCATATATCAATATACATATTTACGATAGCTGTAGGATTTTTTTTTAAAACCCAGACATTACGCTATTCTGACAGGTGAAAAAGCATACAAATTGTCAAAAGATCACTTTTCGCCCATTTCTATAATAGTTTCGACCTTCATTTAGCGAAAGCCTGAAGCAATTTGTCTCACTACGGTTATTGCATCATATCGTTACGCAATAGCATTTTTTAACAGCTTTGCCCAAAAGTTTGAGTGAGACTTTAGACGTGGTAGAAGCAAACACGTTATCACTTTACACAGTCCCTGAGATTTGTAAATATATAATGATATACATGTGTTTATTATTATGTACAACACATTTTGTTTCAGCAAATACTTTAAATTGTGACTTTTCATGAATTCGTAGTAGTAGTGGTAGTAGTAGTCGTAGAAGTAGTCGTAATATTCATCGTCATCATCATTATCATCATCAGCCTCATCTTATCATCATCCTGAAATTGTGAACTAATGGGATAAAGAAAACCCATTAGCTATTCTTGCATATCACGAACCCAATGTTTGAAAAAATGTTTATTTCTGCGAGTTTAATTTCATCTTTTATTAAGGTAAACGTACACTCTTGAACGTATTTACAATTTATGCCAGGATTTACAATTTATGCCAGGATTTACAATCAAATGGACACAAATGTTTAACTACATTTTAATTGCCGGCAAAACTCTATTCCTAGTAGCTGATAAAGAAATTGAATAGTCATCTGTGTTACACACGTTTTAAAACGTAATAATGCCTCTTTCCGACATACCATAACGTGATTTAAGGTATCTTTACGACATACCAAAAATGGTATGTGGTTAGTGACACACTGCATCTTGTGTAAAGCGCCTATAGACCATCTACTATACAATTGTGTTCATTATACTTAATTATTATGGCAATTCCGTTGTCAAACTGTTCAGTGTGAAAGATAAGTAGTTCACTATCACCTGACTTAAATTGATCAGAATGCAAAATGAAATGGCTCAACAGGACAATTATTCTTATTGAAATTTGTAAAATATTCTGACGCGCAACAACTTGTCGTCGTCCTGAGAGAGTATAATATCATTCCTATTTTCTGTAACAAAAATACCAATGCCATCTTATTTCGATGATATTATTCATTATATCATGGCTAAGTTCTCGCAAAATATGGTTATGAGAGAGAAAAAAAGTAATATTAAAAGTCGCATCGAGAGCAAAATACCAATTAATTTTTGATAATCTCGCGGAAATTTATTGAATTAGTACGAATGTGAGATAAATATGTTATCTATCGTCCAAAATACAATTATTTTAAAATGAGTTATCATATGTATGTGTTGTTTATTTATTTATTTATTCCTGTCGCAACTAATTGGAACTCACTGTAATTTGTTTTCTAAACATTCTGTTAGTTTCATCTTGCCAGCATCAACCGATGCAGAAACGGTTTCGCTTAAAGATGTGACAAGACTTCAGACAGGCAAAAATACACTCAATGACCTGACCTCCCTGACCAGTTGTGCTTTCACCTTAAGCACGAGTCAAATGATCTGACCTTAAATCTAAAGAGGAATTCATAACTACACTATTGTTGCGTCAATTAGGAAAGCCTCTTAATCCACTAAATGCAACTATTCTAGAATCCAAACATGTCGAATTTGTCCGGAGGAAATATTCTAGAATCCAAACATGTCGAATTTGTCCGGTGGAAATATTCTAGAATCCAAACATGTCGAATTTGTCCGGTGGAAATATTCTAGAATCCAAACATGTCGAATTTGTCCGGTGGAAATATTCTAGAATCCAAGCGTGTCAAATTTGTCGGGTGGAAATATTCTAGAATCCAAACATGTTCAATTTGTCCGGTGGATATATTTAATTTGCTACTCTGGACCAGAAAAGAACAAAAGGCAGCAAGCACGAAAAAGTGATCAAATTAAATGCTATTATCACCAACATTGTAAGTCTTTGTTACATGCGTTCATGTGTGATAAAAAATCAACTGATAGTATGACATGTACCTTTTTTGCGTCTGATTTATTTGCTGTTGCTGTTGTGCTCCTAATTATCCTCAAATCATTTACAGTGTCCTATCTATGTCAGTTTATTCTATATTGCATTTCTTTCAATATTCTCTATTTTCATTAGCAGCAGAGGGGGCAAATCGGACAACTTTTATAGACATTTTTTTGGCAAACTGAGGCTTCCTCGAAAAGTGAATCTGACAAGTGTCAGTTTGGTAAACTGAGTCTTCCTCGAAGATGCCATGGTCGTTGTCGCCGCCCCCTCTGCTGCTATGGGTTAACCGAATATTTTTTCAAGTCCGACACGATATCTTGATCTCGGGTCGTGTAAATTTATCGTCACGAATCCATGTTGGATTGACTGAGCGCGACTAAAGAAATTTCTTAATTGATTGTAATCCATATCACCGCCGCACCAAGTCTGATGAATATTTCGTAGTGTATGAATATCAACTCCGTTAAACACACAATAAATTGCAGTTATCTCTGATCACTTTTGGTATTTGAGTGTATCGTTGAGTGACATATTTAACGTCGGTGTTTTTATGCCTGCCTCTGGAAAATATCCTGGCCGGGTTTTTTTTTTGATTATCTAACATCACATCGTCATATACGACTAAATTGTTAATATCTCCATCGATATCATCAATGCTCGGTGCTTCATCGATATCGGTTATAAACTCAATAATGCCCTCGCCGGATTTTTCTACCGCGCTGTCGTTAAAATCTTTTAGCACATTGTAACATCGCTGATCGTCTACACTAGGAGCTATCAAATACAACTTGTCCCATTTCATCCATCTCGTTTTTAAATTAAGTAACAGTTGTGTCTTGCCACTTCCAGATTGTCCGATTATAATCATTCTAATTGAATTCGGCAACATCGCATGATGTTTGATAGGTTCCCGTCGACGGGTAGCTGAATAATCAATTACATTCATTTTATTATATATAAATTATGGATCTATATTGTGTGAAGTGTAAGACGCGTACTGGCACAAACGACTTGACGACGATTACAACTAAAAATAACAGATCAGCACTTTCTGGTAAATGCGTACAATACAGAACAAAGAAATTTAGATTTGTTTCCCTTGATAAATCAAAGGGATTAAAAAAAACGAGGAAGTGATATTGCAGCCAAGTTAGCAAAACTCCCGGGAACACCATGGGCGAAGTATCCAGGAGAGAAACACCTTCCAGGGTATAGTTACTGTGGACCCGGAACCAGACTCGATATCAGACTCGATGATCAAAATCAACCTCGACCGGGCGAAAACCCAATAAACGCCATTGATAAGGCGTGTCATGCTCATGATGTTGCATATAAAAGCAGCAATCTGCAACACAGACATCTCGCAGATGTGAAATTAATTCATGCGTTGAATTCTATCACTGATAAATCCTTCAAAGAAAAGTTGGCTTCATGGTTAGTAAAATCAGCAATGAAAGGTAAATTGATGTTAGGTGCTGGTAATTAATATCAACATGGAATCTATTTACTATTCTCCCAAAGGATACTGGCGGGGTAAAGCAGCAATTAGTAAACTCGCTAGTGCCGCGAAGGTGAAATATACCACTGCGGCTAATTGGTTATCCAAACAGGCAATATGGTAAATTTATCTACCGCCGCCTAAACAAATTAACTACTCGCATTTTGATGTGGCCGTTCCTAATGAAGTTCATCAAGCTGATTTATTATTTTTGCCGCATGATGGTGTTTACAAGTATGCGTTAACCGTAGTTGATGTTGCGAGTCGATACAAACAAGCAGAGCCATTAAAAACATAGTCGGCCACTGAAGTAGCTTCTGCGTTTGAAAGGATTTATCGACGAGGTCCTCTGCGTTGGCCAAATCTATTACAAGTTGATCCTGGCAAGGAATTTCAGGGTGCAGTGTTATCAACAATGAAACATCATAATGTCACCATCAGACGAGGGCATACTGCATTACATCGCGATCTGGCGATTGTTGAACGATTTAATCGTACACTTGCTGAACGGTTATTTGGATATCAATACGCGAAAGAATTTATTCAACATAAACGATCTCGTGAATGGGTCAAGAGATTACCAGGCGTAATTACCGCGCTGAATAATGAGGTTACTCGAACAATCAACATGAAACCTAACAACGCGATTAAAAAGAAGTATATATCCGTACAACCACAAAAAGATTTTTCAAAAGAACCAATTCTTGGTAATGTCACTGTAAGGTATTTATATGAACCAGGAGAGCTCGAAGGCGGTACAAAAAGGGCTACTGATCATATTTGGAGTGTCACCGCGCATAAAATATCCGACATAACACGATCCACGGTAGACCAACAATCTATAGATTGGATTCAACTGCTCTTCAGCGCGGATTTACTCGCGAACAACTACAAGTGATACCCGTGGATACTCAATTACCACCGCGTGGTCTTAATTAGCATCTCTTCGTCTGTTGCACTCAAGACAAGTCAGCATCACATTATCTCTAGTATGACCTACGCTGCTATTTTTTCTGTCTACGGTAAATTGTCGAGGATCTGACCAACACCAACTCATTATACAATTGCAACTCGCACAGTGATTATTCTGTTGTTGTTTCAGTGTGATTATTAATTCAGCATCAATACCAAATTCTCTGTTATTTTTTTATCTTGCTGTTTATAACCAGAAAGTTTTTTTTCTGATTATATCATTATCAACAATATCACTTACTGTAGTGTCATTATCATCACTTGACTCTGTCAAGATAACTCTTCGGAGTTGATTTATTCTTCGTACTCTGGATACTGCGAGATAGACTAAATTCGACCACTCGATGCGATTATCCACTATCCAAACAATTGTATCGGATATAGTTAATCCCTGTGAAGAATGTATTGTTGCTGCGTATCCTAGCGTCCACGGGGATTTATCAGCGCGCAATGCATCTTCGACGACGCTGATATCAACCAGCACAATATTATTTAACACTAAATTCTGCTTTTCACGCTGTCCTGGAATATCAACTTCAATATTCTGCTTTCGTGTATCCGAAGGCCTATAAAACAACGGCACTGGAAGCGTTGCAAATTTTTCTTTATGCGTTTCAAATAACTTCATCTGAAGTGTGTCTCTGACTATCTTTCTACTTGCGATTAACAAATCGTTTGGTCTCCACGCATCCCAGAAATCATTCATGGGAGTTTCCGAAATTATTTCACGCGCTATGTCACATTGAATTCTATCAGGTTGTGATCTGATTAGATTTTTGAACTCGCGTAATTGTTCATCAAGTGCTCTATGATCGGTGTTAATTTCTTCATAATAGTCTACAAAATTCTTAAGCCAATCATGCGGGGATAAACCGACAAATGGTGGTGGCTGACCATGATCGCCGCACATGACGACCTTTGTGTTCGCCTGCAATAACCACTCGAGAAACTTTTGTAATACCTCTAACGACACCGTGCATATCTCATCCTAAATTATGACATCAGGGACAGATTTTTCACCCATTCGATCAGGAGTCCATTCATCACCTTTCCATCGAAAGAAGCTATGATAAGTGCAAGCATTAACCCCTCGTTGTTTTATCTCTCTGGCAAGTCTGTGTGTTGGTGTTAACACAGTCATATTTGTGAAATCCGTAGGATTTTTCCCACGAAATAACTCAATCGCGCGAGTCGTCTTTCCTGACCCGCCACAACCGTTTAATTAAACTGTTTTATATCTACATACAGGATCAGATACCTGCGGTGCGTTAGATAGTTCTGAACACTGATTGCTTTTCAAGTATTTATCTTCAATCGTAACATCTGCTGATTTGCAATAATCACACGGTATTTCCTGCTTAATTCTCCAACATCCCCAACTCTCGTCGGAATTTGTGAATTCAGCTACTGCGTTACTGTGTTTCATGTCTATGTAAAATGAATGAGTCGCGACTCTAACTGCGGTGTCAGGAAATCTATTTATCATCGAAAATAAATTGATAGAAGCATAAGCCAACATAGATGCCCTCAAATGTGTATACTGAAGACTGGGCTCATCGCTGTAAGTAACAATTGTTCCCAATTTGGTTCCATCGGACAAGAAAGCGTCCTTACGATCGACATATATACCCTTAGATATTACATCCGCGATTATAAAATCGTATTCGACGCTATCCATAATCAGCCGTGAAGAATATCGTCCATTGTCGTATTTACCACCTTGAGTAAATTTACCAATTATTCTTCTACCGAGATCTTTTGCGTCTTTGTTTCTGATTTCATATAACAGTTTGGACCAATTCATGATATATTCTTCGTCGAGATCCGGGAATTGTTGTCGTTGTTCGCTGATTATACTATCTAGATCAGGTTGTGGCAACCAGACCTCAGTCTGTGCTCGATATGATATAATTGCTTCACTGACAATCAGCGATATCAGCATGCTACAATCGGTCATATAACGTAGTAACACTATTGGCATCCAGTGTTTCACAGACATATGTCTACCAATCCAAACGTAACAGCACGGATGAAGTCCTTTAGCCAATTCAAATGATACCACACGAGCGAATCCGGTTAAATCAAAATCAGGCAGTGGTCCATTAATCGCAACACGTGTCATCTCATGGGTGGGATGTCCAAATCGCTTGAAATATTCAGCACATTCTCCGTACCCGAGAAAACTCCCTGGGTAACACGCGACTATATCAACCGAAATAATATTTTTGGGGTCGTATTTTGTATTCCATAATCCGCCGTGGTTGTATTCGATGCAGCTTGATTTGATGTCTGTGAGAAATTCAGCTCTCGTTGGTTTCCATGAGTTTCTCTTTTTCGCAAAGTGAGCTGCAACCGACGGAATTGTAAAGCAATTTGTTAGTAATTGTTCATCGTCGAAATTCTTCACGAAACTCAGCTAGTTTTTTCATCTTGTCATGGAGAGCTTCAGTACGGTATAATTCTCCATTGGGTCTTACAAATTGATCAAATCCACCCTCGGGTTTTTCAGCACTGTGAAATAACCACACTGACAAAGATCGTTTTTACTCAACTGGTAAATAGCATCGAACAATTTTTTCTCAGAGAATTCCGTGGAGAATTCTTCGGATATATACTTTACTGTTCGTGTTCGCGGGAATATTGTTACCGCAGGTGTCCATGCGTGTTCGTTATGATCAATAATTTTGATTGGGGCTTTTTTTGATTTATATCTTGATTCGTGTAATATCTCGCCGGTTATCGTCGCTACGGTTATTGGGAATCTTAATGATGTTTCTAATTTGGCTATATCCTGAACTGATGCACCGTTCTTGTTAACTGTTAATTCCCATTCCTTTATTTTTTGACGTCTTAGATCAGTCAATTTGTTTCCCCGGGATGCATTTGTGAAGTGTTCTAATATTCGTTCTGCTACACAATTAATTATTGATGAAGTCGATGACGAAGTCGATGATGAAGTCGAAGACGAAGTCAACAATGACAGTTTCATGGGTTTTAGTTTTTCAGTACTCGGTTTATCATTTAACAAATATATCCCATAAACAACTGCTGTTACAGGATAAGATCTTTCGTAGTATGGTCTGTCAATTCCAGTCAAAATTCCTGGTTTGGAATCTCGACTCACAACGACGGTTCTTTTATCCTTCAAGATGGGTTCGTATTTATCCCTGATAATCCAATTTCCAGTGTCTGAACGGATAATGAATTTCACTCTAAAAAAATATCTTTTCCGGGTAAGATGTGAAATTATCACTGCTGCGCGTTCGTCGTTCATGGTAGCATCAACACTACCATGAATTCGAAATGTTGACCAGCAATGAGATGCTCCATCGTGTTTGAATTCATTAAAACAGTCACTGATTTTACTTATCACAGTTTTATCACCTATTAGATTTTTTGGTGCTACGGAGACTCTATCGAGATTAAATCTAGCATTTTTCCAGGGTTTAATTTTCGATAATCTCTAGAATTCCTTCATGTTATAATTAAAACAAGTATTTAAATAGAGAATTTATTATATAATGGATCAGTAACCCCGTGTAACAAATCATGCAGAAAAGAGTTCTGTGGGTATCATTTGCAAAGCGTTCGACGCGGAAGCCTTGGTCCAATTCCATGTATAAGATGTGGAGTAGGGGTGCGAGGAATATCACAATTGTGTCTCGGTTGTGGTAGTAAACGATACAGAGAGTTGAAGCGTTATTATGATAAACGAATTAAGGATTCCATTAAAAACTCCACTAAGAATTCCATCAATGACTCTGACAGCGTCCTTGACTCACCGATTCGTCTTCGAGGTGTTTAATGGATTGATCGAGGATGGTCTTGTTGTTGATCACATAAATGGGATTAAGACTGATAATTCTTTGAATAATTTACGAGCTCTTACACAAAGTGAGAATACTGCATCTGGAAAAACTGGTACTTATAAATCAATTGGGAAGAGACCTGTGAAATCATTTAATACGGCAACTAACGAGATAATATTTCAATCAATGACTGCAGCCGGTAGATATTTCGGTATTTGTGAACCCTCAGTACGACGTGTTGCAGAGAATATAACCAAGACGGCGATTTCCAGAAGGAATGGACAAAAGATTCGATTTTTGTATGTCTAAATCATGTTTTGCATTATTCTATATAACACCAAGGGAGCTGCTGTTATATAAATTCCAAGAACTGTTATGATATAAATTCCAAGAACTGTTATAATATGAATTCCAAGAACTGTTATGATATAAATTACAAGAACTGTTATGATATAAATTACAAAAACTGATGTGATATAAATTCCAAGAACTATTATGATATAAATTCCAAGAACTGATGTTATATAAATTCCAAGAACTGATGTTATATGAATTTCAAGAACTGATGTGATATAAATTCCAAGAACTGTTATGATATGAATTCCAAGAACTGTTATGATATGAATTCCAAGAACTGTTATGATATTAATTCCAAGAACTACTGTTATATGAATTCCAAGAACTGTTATGATATGAATTCCATGAACTGTTATGATATGAATTCCAAGAACTGTTATGATATGAATTCCAAGAACTGTTATGATATGAATTCCAAGAACTGATATGATATGAATTCCTGGAATCATTATATACAATTCCAAGAACTACTGTGATATGATATGAATTCCTGGGATTATTATATAAAATTCCAAGAACTGATATGATATAAATTCCAAGAACTATTATGATATGAATTCCAAGAACTGATATGATATAAATTCCAAGAACTATTATGATATAAATTCCAAGAACTGATATGATATGAATTCCAAGAACTATTATGATATGAATTCCAAGAACTGATATGATATGAATTCCAAGAACTGATATGATATAAATTCCAAGAACTATTATGATATGGATTCCATGAACTGATATGATATGAATTCCAAGAACTGATATGATATAAATTCCAAGAACTATTATGATATGGATTCCATGAACTGATATGATATAAATTCCAAGAACTATTATGATATGGATTCCAAGAACTATTATGATATAAATTCCAAGAACTGATGTTATATGGATTCCAAGAACTGATGTGATGTTATATGAAATCCTGGAATTGTTATGATATGAAATCCTGGAATTGTTATGATATGAATTCCTGGAATTGTTCTGATATGAATTCCAAGAACTGTTATGATATGAATTCCAAGATCTGCTATGATATGATCATTCAAAATTGACCCAATTTCTTTTGTATTAGAAATATGTATTATCATATATGAATTCTGAAAATATGAATAGGATTATAGCTGAAATTTCAAAATTGAAAAACCAAGAGATTAAACTATCTGACAATTTGAACCCTGACCAAATTATATCTGACTTTCAAGATATAGAATACGGTATTAACACTAACAAATATATGCTGCCAAAGAAGTATGCGCTGATAAAAAAAATCCAGAATTCTATTCGAGACTCTCTTGCATGTTGTAGTGACGTAAGTGTGTTTGTCCCGTTATTTACTATCGTGGAAGGAATACGAAAAGAATTGGGCCGGGATTATGAATTGAAAAAAGAGGTTAATTCGAAGATTAGAAATATACGGGCGTTAATTCAAGAAAATGAAAAATTCCTTTCGGATAGCGGTTTTAGTCAACAATAGCGGTGAAAATATACTGGTATTTATTGTTTTACTACAAGAGTTGTAAAATATTTTTTTATTACTGAAATTTCATAGTAAATACTTTTTCTTGTCTGATTTTGGTGCTTTTTTGGTCTGATTTTGGTGCTTTTTTGTCTGCGCAAGTGGTTTTTGGTCCGCGTTGATGGTTTTTCGATGCTTTTTTTAGTGGTCTCGGTCGGGTCAAATGCCCGATTTTGCATGGGATTTCCTGTAGACTTTTTCACTTAACGCTGAATTTGGCGCTTTTTTTGACAAAATTTAACAAAAGTCAGCAAATTCGACCAAAATATCACCACGGAACACCAAAATATCAATGTGGTCTTGGTCGGGTCAAATGCCCGATTTTACATGGGATTTCCCGTAGAATTTTTCACTTAACGCTGAATTCGACGCTTTCGAGATTCAAATTGGAAGATTGTTTACTATTTCAATAATGGTAAATGAAGCATTAACCACTCGATTGGCTCGTGAGCGACTGGCGGCTATAAAAAAATTTATACCAATCCGCGACTCCGTCAGGAGTAAACTACAGAATCGGCAGAGTCTTTAGACTGACCTTTCCGTGGGATCTGAACAGTTATTTCAACCGGTTACTATAGCAACAAAGGAAGCAGCAAAAGGGATAATATCAGCTACTGAGCGAGCTATATGGGGGGATGTTCCCAAGGACGAACCAAGAAAAGAAATGCCTCTTATTGGTGAAAGTGGAAAAATAGCAAAAAGATCCAAACAAACAAAAAATCTTTAAAAACACTTCCTGGTGATATAATAACTGCTGTAAAACGACAAGAACAACAAGAACAACGAGAACGAGAACTTCTTGAAGAACTTGAAGAAGAACTTGCTAGTAGACCACCACTTATCCCACCACCTGAACAACTTGAACAACAAGGTTCTGTTGCAATAGAAGAATATCCACCTGAAAAGATATTTACCGATAATGCGTTAGATGAAATTAGAAAAATCGAACCAGACCCTGAATTAGTTAAATTTACTAAAGACAATTTTAAAAAAAAAATACAAGAGATAATTATTTAAAAGACGACAAGTCTAGAAAATTTATAAAAAGCATAGACACCTAGGCGAATAAAGTGTTTTTAGCAAACCGCGATAAAATTAGAATCACAAAAGAAATAAGTCCTGATTTTAATGTTTTTCTAGCTGCAGTAAAGAGTGGCCCACTACCACCAGGGTATACAGAAGACCCAATCCCAGATGAAATTCAAATAATGGCAGAAGCTGATTCTGAAAAAGGTGCAACTGGTATAACTAAAAAATCACCCGGGAAGGGATTTTCTAAGAGCGGTCCAAGAGGGATTTCAGGTAGTGGTTTTATTCAATGTCCTGGTAATATTCTCGGTGATATATAACGATTATAAGTTCTCATCGGAGGGAAACGAGCTGGAAATAACTCACCGGAAATAATTAATGAAGCAGCTGATATCTGCATGCGGTTATTTCAAGGTGGTATCATGAACATTGCAACATATCGAGATTTCATTGATGAGTTAGTGGAAAATCCTACGGATCACCATGGTTATCATAGTGATTAATCACGATGACTGAAAATCCTTTGGATTGGAAATCATTTACGCATTAGATAAATATAATTTAAATAAGATGATCATACACTACAACCATGATAAACCAACCAGCGTCTACGTAGTAAACTCACGATTTCCAGTTTATAGAGAGTACTATGGTGATGGTCTCGGTAATATCATTGCAGGGTTATTTGCAAGAATGGCTCCAAAAGTGGAGCCGCTAGCAAAACAACTATCAATGAAAGCCATTGATGTTATTCGTGATAAGGGTATTAGCGCTGTTGGAGATGCTGCCGGGAAAGCATTTTTAGCCGCTCGGGATAAACTAACAGCACTAGTTCGACGGCGAAAGAAACCGGGACCGTTACCATCTACAGCAGAAATGTCCGCGAGTGTTAGTAAAATAGTAAATAACGCAGTAGATCAAAAACTAGCGTCGTTGATGACTAACACCCAAGATAACATAACCGCAAATATGATAGCGGGAAGTGGCTTAAAACCACGACGACGTCGACGACGATGATTTAGACCTTGATAAATCAAGGATATATATATATATATATATATATATATATATATATATATATATATATATATATATATATATATATATAATGTTCAAACGATCACCTGATCCAGCGTTTGATATGGAAGCTCAAGTGCGCAAGGATGATTCTGTACGCGATTATCAATTTTATGCCTATCACGCAGTACAACCAGATATGCGATCGCGAATTGAACTTCAAGTTCATGATACCAGTAAATACTTTTTGCCTTGTGAAGCATTTATCGAAGTACAAGAACTCGTAACAAATGTCGCAGCTCATACACCATACGCAGATGACCAACTTGTCCGAGTGGATTTTGTCAATAATGGGATCATGGCGTTATTTACTAGCGCTAGATATCTCATCGATGGAAAAGAAATTGAAACCATTGAGAATGATGTTGATGTTGCTACAACAATAATAGGTTTAGCAAGATATTCTGATGATTATACAAGATCGGCAGGTCCATCTATGATGTTTGCTAAGGATATTACTGATCACCCTAATCACTCTCCGTATATTAAAATACGAACACCACAAGCTACTGCAATTGACCCAGGCTACCCCGATACTTATGAACACCGAGCTAGACCAGGTGCTGCGTTTGATATTGTCGGAAGCGCTAATACCGATTACAATTTAGGATATGCAACGCGCAAAGCAATGCTACAAGGAGAGCGTCGAAGATTTTCATGCGCGATTCCACTGCATCATATATTTGGATTCTGCAGAAATGTCCGAAAAGTCATCTATGGAGCAAAGCATACGGTAGTACTCGTGCGAAAGGGTAATGATGATGATGCAATTTGGCGAGGTGCTGGTGTTGCTGAGGGTAAAGTTAGATTATTTACACTATCACTGTGGATGCCAGTGTTGACTCCATCAATCACCACAGAGGGGAAATTACTATCATTTATGGAACAAGGAGGATAGTCGTTGTTGAGTTGGTTATCGGTGTCCACAGATACTATAGATTCTAATATCACTAATACATTTACATGGCATCTGGCAGCGCGTCAAGGTGTTTCAAGTCCGCGTCATATATTTGTTGCGCTACAGAATAGAGAGCGATTAAACAATCAAGAACACAGCCATATGATATTTGATAAATTAGGTGTTAAAGAAGTCTCACTGAGAATAAACGGCCAACAGGAACCATCCGAGGATATACAACTTTATTACGACAACAATTATATTGCACGAGTGTATCATCGGTTGTTGACATATATGGCACGCGATCAAAATGTTGATACTGGTCTGCAAATATCACAGTATGATTTTAAGAATTTATATCCGATCTATTACTTTTCGTTGGAACATCTTGATTTAACAAGACAGTCCATCGTTGATATACACTTTAGAGCTCGTGTAGAAATCCCTGGTGGTGTTAATTATAGAGCGGTTGCTGTCATTCTTAGCGACAAATCAATGCTACTCGAAGGTGTTGGTGGAAGAATGAGAGTGATAGATGCACCAGTGGAAAACATGTAATTGAAAATCCTTCAAATTTTTCCATTAGATCAATCTGCTATTGTATAATGAAATACAGTTATATTATTGTTGCGTTAACTCCCGGTCAACTCAAGAAATTGCAATCGGAATCAGCTAAAAAATGCGGAACCACAATAACACTGAAACCCAATCAGATGACTGGTGGTCAGAATAAGTTGTCGTTGACAACTCGTCAAGTAAAACACTTCAATGATGCTTTCAAAGATAAAAAGGGCGTTCAGATCACTCTCTCTGCAGCTGAGATCAGCGACATGAAAAAATCAGGCGGTATATTCCCGTTGTTAGCTGCGTTACCAGCATTGATTGCTGCGGCTGCCCCAGCGGTGGCTAAAGCGGCGGCGTTAGGAGCCGTTGGTACCGCGGCAGGAATGGCACTAAAGAAAGCAACTGGACAGAGATATAAAAAAAGAAGGGAAAAGGTCTAAGACTGCCAGGAACTCCGTATTCATGGTACAGCGGAAAGGATCTAAGACTACCTGGAACCCCGTATTCATGGTACAGCGGAAAAGGTCTAAGACTACCAGGAACGGTTTATTAACCCAGAAATCTTCGATTGTGGAATCTTTGATCGAAGAGTCTTTGACTCCAATGTCCAATTTTGATTTACTCGATGCTGCTAAAAAGCTCGCGATTAAAACCTTCAGAGGCGTCTTTATGAAAGATCAGTTACCGACAACAACCAAATAGCGTTGAAACCGGAATCATTAATCTCGATAACAGCACAGGACCCGGAGCCCATTGGGTTGCATACGCGATTGATCCGCGTGTGATTGTTTATTTTGATTCATATGGATTAGCGCCGCCGAAGGAATTTAATCGCTATATAAACCGCTTAAAACTCCTCGTTGGTATTCCACGCTAGCAACACAACAAATAAATGATCCACCAATATGCGGCCGTGAAGTATTAAATGTCCTTAACGCTATTTCAGCATCTGGAAAACCACCACATGTCGTCGTAAATGAATACACCAGCAATCGCTGGAAATCAAAGATTTTAGAGAGAGAAAGAGTTTTACAATAACATGATTGATATTTGGGGAAGACCTCTATCAGCGCTGAAGAAACCCTCCGCCGATGGCACTGCAACCGGTGATATAAAAAAATAATCGAAGATGAAATCACTGAGATTTTGAACTTAGGAAGTGTTGACCCCGGGGAAATAGTTGTATTTCAAGATCGTCAGGGTAAATTGAAATCTAGTAATGTTTCCCTGGATGATATTTTAGTTAAACAACGAGACGCAACCGAAGGCACTATCGCGTTATTTTCCGATCAGGGTAAACTCAAACCAGGTGTACTCGTTTCAACTATCATTGATAGAATTAACAATATTGACAAGCCGTTACTAGATTTCCTTGGTAATCCTCCAGTGACCATACCAAATCTTACATCGATAAAAACTTCTATGTTGGAACTAACAGCACTTCAAGTCAAATACGCAGATCACGTTGAAAAGTTTACATCGTTTCGGAAAAATATCATTGATAAATTCTTTGCAACCACGCTGGATAAAATTGATATAAAACTTCCTGATATTAAAAAATCCATCGATGAGATGAAAAACACCATCGAGGCAATCAGGGAAGATGCAACAAGGATGATAACAATCGTTGAAAAAACAAAAATCCCTCATGCGAAAACTAACAACGTAACATACACGATCCAACACGGATCATTTGCGTGGACACCTACAAACAACAAATTAGATATCACTGCAACCGTCAAGGGTATTTATCGATTAACACTAGTGACGCCAACTCAATTTAATATATCATCGTCGAGTTCATCTGGGGTCAACAATACGATATCGAGGATCATCGACAAGGATACAACCGAACAGTTCACGATATCAGCCACTGATAAGAATTTGGCTAGGGTTTCAGTAACATGGTATGTGGAATTCGTAGCGGATTTGAGTAAACAACTTAATTGAAATCGTAAATGATTTGAGAATAAAATGACAACGTCACAACAATATCGCTATGATCAGGTCAGAGAATTTCAAAATAGACTCAAAACTCTCACTGAGGAGTATCAAATAAAAATAAAGAAATACCGACGAAGAATCACCGCAATTGATGTTACCGTGTACTCGGTGAGTGGTGTAATCGCTGGGACTGGTATAATACTCTCATCGGTGACAATGATTGCCCCGATAGTTGTTCCCGTTGTAATATCTGCGGTGACAACAATCGCGGGAATTATTTCGATTATAACAAAAAAAATATCATCATGCAGCAAGCGTAAACTGCAGGATTACTTAATTAAATTTAATGTTGTATCAACCGCGTACTCGCAATTATCCTCGATGATATCGTCGTCGCTCGATGATACATTAATATCCGATAGTGAGTTCTCAGCGATGGTAAGTATTTATGATTCCGCGATGTCGAAATTAGAGCGACAACATGAATATAATAACAATGACAACACCTCAGGAACTACTTCAACGAATAGTGGAGAATACAAACCCAGTACAAACCAGCCTGATCTCAATAACCTCAACGATATCCGATAGTAAGTTCTCAGTGATGGTAGTATTTAATGATTCCGCGATATCAAAATTAGAAATACAACATGAATATAATAACGATGACAACACCGCAGGAACTACTTCAACGAATAGTAAAGAATACCGAACCGATTCAACAAATAACGGAAAATACCACACCGATGAGGACCAGCATGATATCGATAACCTCAACGAATCCTGAATTCAGTGTTAATTTCCCGATTCAGATTTCCGTAAAGGAGATCGCGTTAGCAAAACTACGAATGTACCATAGCTGGCCTAATATCAGATCGGTAGCATTTGGCGGTCAACAACCGAATAATTCCTTGGTGTTTGCGAATAAAAATAAACCCGATGGAACTCCAGACTGGAACGTTGTTTCGATACCATCTGGGTCATATAAAATTGAACAAATCAATGCTGAATTCCAGCGTAGAATAAAATCAATTACTGGAGCAGCAGAATCGAAAATCGCTATAACGGTTCATGGGCCGACGTTATCATTTGCGATCGAGATAAACTCACCTAGTTATGTCGTAGATATCTATCAGAGCTCAATAAGAACTATACTGGGATGGCCTGAAATCCCACCTCGACAAGTTAACATACCACCTGAACCACAAAAATCTCATTATGTCACCGACAGGATAAAATCTGATAATCCAATAAAAAGCTATAGAGATTACAATAAGTCGTATTTTTTCAGTAGAGTAGAATATGAGAACGGCCAAAGTGATCATCATTTTGCTAACTGGGATAAAATCACTGAAAATTTCACATCGCTCAATTTCGATATTTCGATATTGTTAATATCTCTTAAATCCGGTTGTTTTACCCGAGATGAATTTATCAGTGTCGTAGAAACATGTAATAAAATCATCAATGACATGGAAATATTTCATTTGCAAATTATTCAAGGGGTATTAGATGACGATAATCCTAAAACGGGAACAGAGTTTGCGATGAAAAGTAATATACGCGTAGAAGATATTCCTGGGTTTAAACTACGCGGATATAATATCTTAGAACTACAAAAAGCTCTCAATGATGCCATCAATGAAGGTTTCTAAAAAATCCATGACGCATGGAGAAAAAAAACAGCACCACAACCACAAATAACTATCCTGGCACATTATATTGACCCAGACGGCAGTGGTAGGCATATCGCTCCGTTCTTATATATTGGTAGTCTCTCGAGTCGAGGAAGACAAGTTGCGCACTTTCCTTCAACGATGGACGCGCATGTGACTCCGGAGTCCAAATTCCGATACACACATGCGATTGCAGGTGGGGCATGGTACACCGGTGGTTGTTGGTATCTGGGATACATTTCTGTGGCGTCGCTCACTGGTTGCAGCAAGACGCTAGCGACGGTCAGCCTCAAAGGAGGAACAGGCTTTTCTGGTCAGGGCTCGCCAATGCTTTCTGTCTGAGGCAGCGAGCTCGAGCTGGCGTGGATGAAGGTCTGCCCACTTGATGTTTGTCTTGAGGTTGTCTTTGTACCTCTTGTGAGGGCGGCCTTGGTTTCGGTTCCCCAGGAATAGCTCGCCATAGAACAACTGCTTTGGGATTCTGCTTTGATCCATGCGGATGACATGGCCAGTCCATCGAAGCTGGGCCTGGATTATTTTGGCTTCGATGCTTGTTGTGTTGGCTCTATCAAGTACTTCCAGGTTGGTGATTCGGTCCTGCCACTTGATCCGCATGATGGATCTCAGGGAGCGCTGGTGGAATTGTTCTAACTGTCTGATGTGCCTTCTGTAGAGTGTCCACGTTTCACAGCCATATAATAGAGACGTGAGGACAACTGCATTGTACACCTTCAGCTTTGTTGACAGACGTATGTCCTTGTGCTGCAAGACCTTGGTTTGGAGTCGTCCTAGTGCTTGACTGGCTTTTTGGGTCCTCGCAGTGATCTCTTTGTCCAGAGAGCCATCACTAGATATTGTGCTGCCAAGGTATTTGAAACTGTCCACATTCTTCAGCTGCGTGTCGCCAATGGTGATACAGGGTTGCGAATGGACAGTGTTTGGGGCGGGCTGGAAGATGACTTCTGTCTTTCCTAGACTGATTGTGAGTCCAAATAGGTTAGAGGCTTCAGAGAATCTGTCCACGATTGCTTGTAGGTGAGTCTCTTCATGGGCCATGAGGGCGCAGTCATCTGCAAAGAGTGCATCAATGATGAGTCTTTCTAGTGTCTTGGTTTTTGCAGCTAGGCGACGGAGATCAAACACTGATCCATCCAGGCGATACCTAATGTAGATGCCAGTGTCAATGTCCCGTATGGCATGGAGTAGTACCTGTGTGAAGAAGAGGTTGAAGAGTACTGGAGCGAGTACACAACCCTGTTTGACACCATTAGATATGGGGAATTTCTCTGAGGGTTCACCATCTGAGAGAATCTCTCCATTCATGTCAATGTGGAGGAGCCGGATGAGGTTGGTAAACTTTTGAGGACAACCAAGTTTCTTGAGTACTACCCACAGTGCATCTCTGTTGACTGTATCGAAAGCCGTTCAACGTGAATATAACCTCGGTGATAGCGATAAATTTAGTATGTGACATTATCGAAGGAAGCTATCAAATAAATCTCGAGCGATCAAATCAAGCTCAGCAGGGATATATTTTGTATTCATTTGCACCAACAGCTCCTCCAGGATTTCTAATAATCGAGGATCCAACTAATCCAGTCTATATGCAATGTCATAATGATTCGCTAACGAGAATTAATTTCAGACTCACTGACCAGTTAAATAATCTAATTGATTTACGCGGCGAAGTCTTACAAATTAGTCTGTTTGTAAAATCCTAAAGACTTTCATCATAGTGATTTTCATCGTAAAATATCAGGTTAAACCATAGCAGCAGAGGGGGCGGCGACAACGACCATGGCATCTTCGAGGAAGACTCAGTTTACCAAACTGACACTTGTCGGATTCACTTTTCGAGGAAGCCTCAGTTTGCTAAAAAGATGCCTATAAAAGTTGTCCGATTCGCCCCCTCTGCTGCTTCATTCTATATCTGTGTACATTTTCAATTGTATATTCTTTGTTATCTTCATATATTTTTTCAATATAATTTTAGACAAGGAATGAATAAATTTGTTATTTTCTAAATGTAATTTCTATACTTTTTTCAGCCACACATAAACTCGCACTTCCGATTAATTAATTATTCATTAAATAATGTCATGTATATGGTAAAAAAGATACCTTACTAACCCTATTTATCAATCAACACTAAATCTGCTCCCACAGTTTCGAACATTTTGAGAAAGAAATATATTTTTATATTTACCTCGACTAATTCAATAACACCAAAAATAATATATTGACATTATTTTATTCGCATTAGACATAGAACAAGTGCCTATTCAGTCACAAAACCACGATATGCATAACAAATAATTGAAAAAAGAGTTTTGGGGTTGTCGACATAAATACCTTACTTTACGGAAAGGTGGGCACTGTACCAAGGGTAAACTTTTTACAACATGACTCCAAATCCTAAACAGAAAATCCAAACTACTGAAACCGTGTTCGTATTACGCTCTCAAGGATTAAATTAAGTTTGCTATTTTATTTCTTTCTAGTTGATCCGTATTGTACAATTTAGTCATCACTAGTACGATTGTTGTGTTATAGTTTCTCATAAACGCATCACAATTTTAATGAAATGACCACAACTCTGGGTGACATTTTTTTAAAATCCTGTTTTAAACTGAAAAATCTCAAATCAGGAAAATATGGTGGACCGGATGGAATAATAGTGGAAATGAGAGCAGGCATAACTTTAAACGTAAGGATTTGTTATGTCGGATTACTTAAAATTTTGTGAAACCAGAAACTTTCCTGAACAATGGGGCGAAAACATTATCTGCACATTACGCAAAATGCTTCTTCATCAGACATCGCTATACTTCCCCGAATTTTTTACTCTATCGATCAAGCAAAAAAAAAATCGTTGACGCTCAGTTACCAATGGTATCGGTGTAAAAATGTTTAACATTCTGGTCTTGATGTACAATAATATGTTTTAGTCGATTAAAATACCAATATGTTTTCATGTTGGGACTTTTGCCATTTTAAATGATAGAATAACGAATATATGTGTTGGAGACTTTGAAGTGTAACGAATTTGTAAATATCATGATTATAAAGCTTATAATGCTGGAGATGATAACGTAAGACCAATAAAATTCATGTTGATGATTTTGTTAGTGAGTTACATGATGTACAATTAAAATCAAGTTAATATGTTTCGAAATTCTGATTTAAATGTTAGCTTATCAGCCTGTATTCAAATAAGCAACAATCAATGTAGTTGATTTAGGGATAGTCATAAATGGTGGTAGCAACATTGGATCATGTATTTATATAGCAAAACATACTGTGGTATAATCATTGTTGCCAGATACTTTTTTCAATTCCATTACAAAGCAGGCCAAAAACCACCCAATTTATATATTAAAATCTGAAGAGTAATAAGAACCAAATACCATAAATTTAACAATATTATAACAGTGATAAAGTGATAATAGTGCATCCGCAATACAGGCTACAGTTACCAGAATTAATATGCTAATGATATGCTAGCTTAATTGAAATTTGAAATTAGAAGCGCGCTTCGTTCTTCGTGTTCCGGAATTTCAACAAACAAAAAAAACAATGTGAGATACATCTATGGTGATACATCCATAATAATGGATTCATTAAGATTTTTAGATATTATCCTCACTAGCGCCAATTTGAAATTGAATGCGGATAATTTAATAGCAATTTGATGCAGCCCAAATTACGGCGACACAAATCAGAAACCAGCCCAAAAAACCGCAATCCCGCAATCTAAAAAAATTTCACGCAAACAAATTTCGAAAGAAGCTCAATTGGGCGAAAAAACCGCGGATCTGGCAACTTTGGGCATACCATTTTATCAAAGAATTAAAAAAGAAAGGATTTAGCACAGACATAAACGTTCCAGCCTGATACCTTAACCAATAATTAAAATGATAGTTCAGTACAGCATTGATATAGAAAACGTAACCTAGATCTTCATTATTGTAATACAGTAACACATACAAAAATAAGTATAACATTATCTCAATAACTAATACGAACAAATTGACAGATGGACTAAGAAAGGGATATATTCATTAGAGTACATTAATTGACAAACAAAACGTACCATTCTTATAGAGTATCTTCCAATGGAAAAGCTAAATCAAAAGGAAATAGAAATCTGATATTTAGGTAGAATAGATACATAGATTGTAAGTGAATTAAAAGAATCAGATCATATTAGACAAAACGTGATCTGCACTTGCAATAACATTGACAAACGTGACAATATAACCATCATAAGCATGTATTCTTGACATGATTTGTCTTCGTGGCGTGTCATGATAAAATGTGTGTACTCTCCTTAATTACCTGTAAGCTTCCATACCTAGCGTGTGTGCGTGTGTTTGTGTGTGTGTGTAAAGCCTTCCAACCGTCTGTCAATATTACAGTGATATTAATTATGTTTTCAACTTGTCACAGTTTAAAATTAGCATAAATAATGGTATAAAACCACCTTATTATATACACTTAGCAGTCTTCGTAGAGTTTAACGCAAAATAAATATCTCAATATCTAAACAAGTATTTCTTTGCGAGCTTGGTGTACAACATTTTCGTTGGAATAAAAGTGTGCACAAAGCCAGCGAATAAAACGTGTGAACAATAGATTTAAAATATTAAAAGGGCTATTACGCAATGTTTTAGAAAAGATTTACACATTACATTAGTTTGTTAATATATAGATCCTGATAGGAAGTTCTTAAAATAATACAGAATGAATTTGAACAAAATAAGTTTATTGATGATGCTAAACACACAAGTTTGTATTCAGCTAAATTTGCTGTACAAACGAAGAATAATTAAATAAAAATAGGATTGATAGTATAAAGCTTCTAATACACAAAATATAGTTGCGCAGAATATACAATTATGCTGGTTGTTTGCATCATCTACTGCATACGAAACATTTGTAAGAAATCTGAAATCATTCATACATTTATGTATTTAAGAACATTGCACAATAATGACAGTTTACATTTATACTGTACTGTGTTTATCCTTACCAACAGTACAGTGTTTATCCTTACCAGTACTGTATTTATCCTTACTAACAGTACTGTGTTTATCCTTACTAACAGAACTGTGTTTATCCTTACCAACAGTACAGTGTTTATCCTTACCAGTACTGTGTTTATCCTTACCAGTACTGTGTTTATCCTTACTAACAGTACTGTGTTTATCCTTACTAACAGTACTGACTTTATCCTTACCAACAGTACTGTGTTTATCCTTACCAACAGTACAGTGTTTATCCTTAACAGTACTGTGTTTATCCTTACCAGTACTGTGTTTATCCTTACCAGTACTGTGTTTATCCTTACCAACAGTACTGTGTTTATCCTTACCAACCAGTACTGTGTTTATCGTTACCAACAGCACTGTGTTTATCCTTACCAACAGTACTGTGTTTATCCTTACCAACCAGTACTGTGTTTATCCTTACCAACCAGTACTGTGTTTATCCTTACCAGTACTGTGTTTATCCTTACCAGAACTGTGTTTATACATTAAACCTATTTTTATGACTGCAGCTTGCAATTGAAGCTATGGCAGATTTGAATGTTCGTTGGAGATGCTAGTAATATACTAGATAGAGTAGTGTAACTTTTTTTTTTACAGTGAAACGAGTTTTGAATGACCGCTGCTATTTGAGATTACCTGTATTGTGAGACCAGTGTATCATTTTAGTTGCAAGCAGTATCAATATTTCTTACTTGCAAGAGAAACAATAGTCATCAGTTACGAGTGGAGAAGAAAACGGTAGCATCTAGGAAACGGTAAACGGTTTTCTATTCTTAGACTGAGTAAGAGAAAACCAACAAGTTTAGTAAAAGTAAGGAAACAAACAATTTATATATCTAGAATACAAAGTCACTCAGTTCCATTCCTGGATGTCCGAAGTACGAATAGCGTGGAATGTACCGATGTGCTAACAGTCTCTATGTATCACAACGACATAATCCAGAATAGCTTTAAATGAATTCACTATAATCCCAAACATTAATTGGACCAAAAGTACAAATAAGCTTTTATTAATTCACATGAATGCTTTAAATAAATAAATCCTCTAAAATTATTACTGAACTAAACGACTGATTTGACGAAAAAGATGTTAAATATTAATAAATAGTTCTCATAAAATAATCTTATATAGACACTGCTTTAGGATTTATGATAATGTAAATTTCCATAACAATCATAAACAAGGTCATGTCTGTTTAAATAAATCTTCGCAAATTATCTGGCAACGATTATATTTTTCGAAATGCAGGTGTAAATGTTCTTTTTCTAAACAAATGACATCGTTTAGAAGTCCTAAACAGCTAAACTTTCATATGGAGAAAAGACAAAAGGGCAATAACAAGAGAGCAATTATATATATATATATATATATATATATATATATATATATAAAATCCATTTGTCACGGAATTGTATTTATCCGTTTCTTTTTAAATACATGTCTCAGGTTTATTTGTGTATAACGATATCCGAGTGTGATATCCTAACCTGGAATAATGAAGGCTTGTTTGGCCAGCGTGACTTATAGGCGAGTGTGCTGTCGACGGAGTGTAAAACTTTACGCATGTAATCTTTTAGCCGTGGGATAATGTATGGGTTTTAAAAAATCTCAGTTCATTTTGGGACTGTATAGATAATTTGTATATCTGTTTTCTTTTTAAAACATAATTTTACATTTGAATGAATCATCTTACTGTTTGAGTAAACTGCTGCATCATTTACTGAGTAAAACGAATGATTCTTTTTTTTAGATGAAATCACGCTGATACATTTACCTCTTGTCCTTGTTCCGTGTAGGGTCATTTATTTGTACTTTCATTAATTAAGTCCGTGTGTTTAATGTTAATTGGTCCAGTATTTTGATCCTATACAAGCACATATTAATCAATGTTATTGTTTCATTTAAAGCAGTGGTCTTAAAGATTGTATTTGTATCACCATCAGTTGTGCGGTGTTGTAAATCCGAAATCCCACCCCGTTATGTTGTTAAAACATTATTAATTAAAATAAATATTTATGTCATTCACTCAAATCCAGTTATGATATTATAATAACAGAATTGCATCGGTAAGATGTACTGAATTACACAAAATATACATAAAACAAGACAGTACTTCTATACAATTAAAATTACACGTGAGATAAGATCATTATTTCGCTGTGTGTGCCAATTGTCAGTGTTGCATTCCTTCAATTATAATACGTTCTTTCGATGGGTTTGATCTCGATATTATAGTTAAAACGTCACGAATACACGTTATAGTACGACAAAAGTAGTTGGGTACTTATTTGTCAACTCTCCACCAATATTGCCTCACTTCAAGGTGCTGTCGACGCTGAAAAACATCCAAGGATACAACCCGTGTTTCCGCATACACAGATACACACACACAAACACACACTTACTTAGGTATTCTGCATGGACTGTAACGTAAATAAGTAGTGATTTATTTATCTACATGCGAAAAGGTCCGCGTCACACATTTGTAGTTTAGCACGTACACTAGGCCGCTCATTTGTCTATTGTTGTGTAAGATTTAACAGTGAGTTCGCTATTCAAGGCTACATTTTTCAAATTTAAAAATCCTATTGGGGTGTTAGCAATAGCTCTGGTTTGAATTTGTAAATTATGAAGCTATTACTGTTAAACTTGTAATTGTGCCAGTTAGATACTTTTGGAGCTATGTGCGATTTATAATGGATTTAAGATAGTATATTGTTTTATAATGCATTAACACCTATAATGATTATACATTAAACCCGTGAATGAATTGCTAACCTTATCACTATCGTTACATAATTCATAATTCTGAAAATGAATTATTTTCAAATGAAAGATGATTAGGCCATAGTCACTGTTGTCTTTGAATCATTGTATAGATAGACGCTTGTGGAGTTAAACTTTGCTGTTTGTTAAATGTTAACGGCTGACTTTCATTACGTTCATTACTGTCAGAGATAACTTTATATTTTATGCCTTAATAATCTCCTAATTAAAAATTGTCTGATTATATTATCGGATTCTCTAAGAGTTATGGATACACTGCAGATGTTAAGGGAAACACACTACCCGTTTCCAAGCCAAATCAACTCTTCGGAATTCAGTTTCTCAAATATTATAGTCTATCTAGTTTACGATTCGACCATGCCTGCTGCTGACATTCTTTTATATCACATATTTATTACTGTCTTTATCAAAAGAACGGAAATTTTCCAACTTCAAATGTTAGAAATCCCTTACAATTAATGGATATAACAATGGGAATGAAACAATCGTAAAAATGAAAACTCATGAACTTTCTTACTGTCATACAGAAAATGTAGAAGGGGTAGTTATTCAATCAAAAATGGCTTAAGATTTACTGTTAACTCGTGTGAAGAGATTACATAGAGCTAACAGTGAAGCAAGGGTTGCTGCATTCCAAAAGGGTGATGTTGATGAGACATATGGCACGTTTAATCAAAGCGTGAAACGTCGAGTTCTAGATAAACACAAAGTGAGATAAATCCGCTTCGCAGATGTGCAGAATAATGTATTACCTATTCTAGATGTCAAATTGAATTGGCAACAGAGTGAAGCAGATCATTTGTCAGCAACAGTGTGAAGCAGATCATTGGTCAGCAATAGTATGAAGCAGATCAGTGGTCAGTAAAGGATCAAGTAGATCATTGGTCACTACAGCATCAAACAGATCATTGGTCAGTAACATCATCAAGTAGATCATTGGTCAGCAACAGCATCAAAGTAGATCATTGGTCAGCAAAAGTACCAATTAAAGCATTGCTTTAGAGTACTTGTTGAATGTGCATATCTTGAAGGTTCGGCCCATGCGCGATACGGGTTTTCTGCAGAATATTTGGCGAGGACTTACAGAACGATTACACCTTAAATGTTTCAGCACTGTTTTCCGTGGAAGGTGACTAAGCCACAAAAGACATGACCTCCTATAACTATAGTACAACATCTGACAGCAGGATGTGTCACACACTTGATCCTTTGGGACTATACCGCGTGTGTCAGCAGTCTTTTTATATAACGTTTCGGCCAGTGTTAGAGAGATGGTTAAGGTTTTAGTTGAAAGCACTGTTAAATATCTTACGGGCGAAATACTGTGTCATCAATCAGGCGTTGGAGCTTATCCTATTGACAATCAAGACAGACTAGACCAACAATCATACAGTCTGTGTTCTTACCAAAGATGGAACTTTTGAGCAGCTTAGTGTAGATCTCGTTGATTGAGCCCGCGTGTCAGCGGTCTTCTGGTAGTAATTTTGTGACCTATGAATGCTCGTGATATGCTTGTCAAGGTTAGTGTAAAATTATTGGTTTCATTAGGTAGGTCACTCGCTTTGTTTATTTGCTGAAGCAACGTAAAAGCTCTTCATCTAGACCTTGTTGGTAGGTGGAGTGCCAGTCCCTCGGGATGTTTACTGACTCAGGTGCTAGAAGAAAATCACTTTGAGCATCATACAACCCTCATGACGTATTGCACGATATTTTAACCGACCAGAGCTACATAAAATGTTATAATGTCTTGGAGCAAAATGAAGGGTTATCGTATAGTATCTTGTCACATCCAGTAAAAGTTAAAATTCTGGGCAAATCACTTCATTTTCGGGAATAAATAATTCATGTGTTCACGATACATCAACAATTAACAAGTTCATCAATTGTAAAAAAATTTGCAGTAGCATTGAAACAGATGTGTATTACTCTAGAATAATTATCTTGTTTTCACTTTTTATGGTCCAGATTTTACATTGGTCCTCTCGTTTTTAAATAAACATGTATTGATATTTACAAGGAAGGCTGCTTGACAGTCTAATCACTACCATTAAATTAAATATTCAATGTGGGATTGTCCTTGATTTTCTTCAAAGCAGGCATATATTTTTCTCCAGCATATGCAAATTTTTTCACATCATAATAGAGTACATTTGAGAACAAATGAGTGCGTTTGGAGCAAAACATTTCAAAGTTAAGGAAATGGGGGCCGCTTGGAACACTGTAATTGAAAGATTTCACAATGGCGCTAGAATTGGAGGCTTTATCAGGCAACCGGCTGAATATAGAGTCATAAGGTTTTGCAGTCCATAAGTTAGTATGTAGGGACACCTGTCCTCAATAAAAGACCCATCTATCTGAGATAACGCTGAAGAGAGAGAGAGAGAGAGAGAGAGAGAGAGAGAGAGAGAGAGAGAGAATAAATGATATATAGAATTGTATATGAATTTTAATTAGTGAGATTTTCAGTCACTCAAACGCACGCCTGAAAACGTCACGTGCCGAAAGTCTCTTGTGCCTGCTAGTGTGGAATCGCTGTGGAAGTGTGTCGATGTCCATACTAATTGTCCCGTTCTCAGTCGCAGAATAGCCACATTCCCCCCTTGATCGTCCTGGCCATCACGTACACTATAGGCTACAGCATCACTGACATTAATATCATCAACCATGAGCTGCACCCACACAGACTGACTGCTTATAGTAGTGGCAAAAAAAGAAATTAGGTACAGACCATCTTGCGGACAAGTGAATATTCCTGTGTGAGCGTTGTATGCATTGCCTTCGTTTGTCAATACACCGTTATATTTTATTACTTGGTTAATTCCAAGGTGATTAACGTAGTCAGTAAGATATGCTGAAAATGCAACTGGGTCTGAAACAAAATGTTTGAAACATTTTGAATTAGTTACTTATTTAACCGGTGGATATAGTATTTCACAAGGTATTAATGAGTATTACTGAATTTGATGCACAAAGTTAAGATAAATAATAATATCATGCAGATTAGAGAATTTTAATTCGTACTCAACGGAGATTCGAACCCAGGTCAATGGGGTAAACGGCACACATCGCCTTGCCTACACGCACCTACCTATTTTCCATCATGACTAAGCATCCAACAACTAAACTGATGATACTGAGTCGTTGTTAAATACGCTCTTGCGTAGCAGAGACATTCGCATGGAGACCTAGTAATTATTTCTTATATATGTACACAGCCATTCCAGATTTCATTGAAATAAATCAAGGTATATGGGAGTATTTATAGAGGATTAGAAATAAAGAGCAAACATATGGACACTTGTTACCCAGGATTCTACAGGAGAATGATTGATAATGATGGGCAGAATTAGTATTTACTAGAAATAATATTATCATACAGGTTAGAAACATTTAAGTTCTACTCCATGGAGATTCTAACTATATTTAATTACATTTTTGAACAGTATTTAAATATTAGATGTAACAGTTTCTGATTGGAATACAACGAGTCGAACGTATCGCTCTGACATATTTGACTACTCACCGTTTGCGACTTGTCTTATGCGGATATCTGGTTTCGACGTTTTGTTGCCATTGTTCTTATCCTTTGAATCAAACTGCATATCAATTCGAAAGTCATCACTGTTATAGTTTTCTGCAGTAACTAAAGTTAGAAGGACTTCAAGTCGTTTAGTTTCCTCCTTCTGCTTGTACAGGTCATTTTTCAAAATACGAATTTCTTGTCGCATCGAGTCTTCTCGATTCTCCATTTCTTTCATTTTTGTCTCCATTTTCTCCATCCTGTCAATTAACTTGGAGAGAACATCATCGTATGAATCGTAACTGGAATCTCCTGCTTTTGCTGTAATTACAAAAGCACAGAGAGTGAAAATTAGTCGAGTGAAGTTAACCGCAATCATTGTAACTTATAACAAAGGTATTACATCAATAAAAGCTAACTGCTCTAGTCGTGCCTATGATTTGACCTCTTAAACACGAGGGTCTTTCTTATCAACCATAATCAGGCTATTTCTGATGATTGAGTGACCTTTGAAATTGGTGTCAAAGCGACACAGTGTATATCATTCCAAACCCTAAAGATACCAGCCCAATTAGCGCAGGTGGTTGGTTGCTTTTAGAAACTAACATAAAATATCTGCGGAACAGTGAGAAACGTGGTACTAAAACATCATAGACTTGACGAAAATTGTATTCAAATATGTATAATAAATGCTATTCAGCTTTTAATGATAACACAAACATAAAAGATAACGTAAAAATTCATGTCTTCTTTTCAATATCAGATTTAAATATTTCCGAATATATTTTACCAGGTAAGTATTAATTAAAACATTGGTAACGTTGGAAAGACATTAGTGTTTGTATGAAGTTAAACTCTCCCGTATAAAATGAACCTGTTCTCCTTAAAGATGCTAGTCAAAAGTAGAAAGTGTAAACATTCTGTATAAAATGAATTAGAAAGTTTAAACATTCTGTATAAAATGAATTAGAAAGTTTAAAGATTCTGTATAAAATGAATTAGAAAGTTTAAAGATTCTGTATAAAATGAATTAGAAAGTTTAAAGATTCTGTATAAAATGAATTAGAAAGTTTAAACATTCTTTATAAAATGAATTAGTGTAAACATTCTCTATAAATTGAATTAGAAAGTTTAAACATTGTGTATAAAATGAATTAGAAAGTTTAAACAATCTGTATCAAATGAATTAGAACGTTTAAAAATTGTGTATAAAATGAATTAGAAAGTTTAAACATTCTGTATAAAATGAATTAGAAAGTTTAAACATTCTGGATAAAATGAATTAGAACGTTTAAACATTGTGTATAAAATGAATTAGAAAGTTTAAACATTGTGTATAAAATGAATTAGAAAGTTTAAACATTCTGTATAAAATGAATTAGAAAGTTTAAACATTGTGTATAAAATGAATTTGAAAATTAAACATTCTGTATAAAATGAATTAGAAAGATTAAACATTCTGTATAAAATGAATTAGAACGTTTAAACATTCTGTATAAAATGAATTAGAAAGTTTAAACATTGTGTATAAAATGAATTAGAAAGTTTAAACATTCTGTATAAAATGAATTAGAACGTTTAAACATTCTGTATAAAATGAATTAGAAAGTTTAAACATTCTGTATAAAATGAATTAGAAAGTTTAAACATTCTGTATAAAATGAATTAGAACGTTTAAACATTCTGTATAAAATGAATTAGAAAGTTTAAACATTCTGTATCAAATGAATTAGAAAATTAAACATTCTGTATAAAATGAATTAGAAAGTTTAAACATTCTGTATAAAATGAATTAGAAAAGTAAACATTCTCAATAAACTGAATTAGAAAGTTTAAACATTCTGTATAAAATGAATTAGAAAATTAAACATTCTGTATAAAATGAATTAGAAAGTTTAAACAATCTGTATAAAATGAATTAGAAAGTTTAAACAATCTGTATAAAATGAATTAGAAAGTTTAAACATTCTGTATAAAATGAATTAGAAAGTGTAAACAATCTGTATAAAATGAATTAGAAAGTTTAAACAATCTGTATAAAATGAATTAGAAAGTTTAAACATTCTGTATAAAATGAATTAGAAAGTTTAAACATTCTGTGTAAAATGAATTAGAAAGTTTAAACATTCTGTATAAAATGAATTAGAAAGTTTAAACATTATGTATAAAATGAATTAGAAAGTTTAAACATTCTGTATAAAATGAATTAGAAAATTAAACATTCTGTATAAAATTAATTAGAAATTTAAACATTCTATATAAAATGAATTAGAAAATTAAACATTCTGTATCAAATGAATTAGAAATTTAAACATTCTGTATAAAATGAATTAGAAAGTTTAAACATTCTGTATAAAATGAATTAGAAAATTAAACATTCTGTATAAAATGAATTAGAAAGTTTAAACATTCTGTATAAAATGAATTAGAAAGTTTAAACATTCTGTATAAAATGAATTAGAAAGTTTAAACAATCTGTATAAAATGAATTAGAAAATTAAACATTCTGTATAAAATGAATTAGAAATTTAAACATTCTGTATAAAATGAATTAGAAAGCTTAAACAATCTGTATCAAATGAATTAGAAAATTAAACATTCTGTATCAAATGAATTAGAAATTTAAACATTCTGTATAAAATGAATTAGAAAGTTTAAACATTCTGTATAAAATGAATTAGAAAATTAAACATTCTGTATAAAATGAATTAAAAAGTTTAAACATTCTGTATAAAATGAATTAGAAAGTTTAAACATTCTGTATAAAATGAATTAGAAAGTTTAAACATTCTGTATAAAATGAATTAGAAAATTAAACATTCTGTATAAAATGAAATAAAAGTTTAAACAATCTGTTTAAAATGAATTAGAAAATTAAACATTCTGTATAAAATGAATTAGAAAGTTTAAACAATCTGTATAAAATGAATTAGAAATTTAAACATTCTGTATAAAATGAATTAGAAAATTAAACATTCTGCATAAAATGAATTAGAAATTTAAACATTCTGTATAAAATGAATTAGAAAATTAAACATTATGTATAAAATGAATTAGAAAGTTTAAACATTCTGTATAAAATGAATTAGAAAGTTTAAACATTCCGTAAAAAATGAATTAGAAAGTTTAAACATTCTGTATAAAATGAATTAGAAAATTAAACATTCTGTATAAAATGAATTAGAAAGTTTAAACATTCTGTATAAAATGAATTAGAAAGTTTAAACATTCTGTATAAAATGAATTAGAAAGTTTAAACATTCTGCATAAAATGAATTAGAAAATTAAACATTCTGTATAAAATGAATTAGAAAATTAAAAATTCTGTATCAAATGAATTAGAAAATTAAACATTCTGTATAAAATGAATTAGAAAGTTTAAACATTCTGTATAAAATGAATTAGAAAATTAAACATTCTGTATAAAATGAAATAAAAGTTTAAACAATCTGTTTAAAATGAATTAGAAAATTAAACATTCTGTATAAAATGAATTAGAAAGATTAAACAATCTGTATAAAATGAATTAGAAATTTAAACATTCTGTATAAAATGAATTAGAAAATTAAACATTCTGCATAAAATGAATTAGAAATTTAAACATTCTGTATAAAATGAATTAGAAAATTAAACATTATGTATAAAATGAATTAGAAAGTTTAAACATTCTGTATAAAATGAATTAGAAAGTTTAAACATTCCGTAAAAAATGAATTAGAAAGTTTAAACATTCTGTATAAAATGAATTAGAAAATTAAACATTCTGTATAAAATGAATTAGAAAGTTTAAACATTCTGTATAAAATGAATTAGAAAGTTTAAACATTCTGTATAAAATGAATTAGAAAGTTTAAACATTCTGCATAAAATGAATTAGAAAATTAAACATTCTGTATAAAATGAATTAGAAAATTAAAAATTCTGTATCAAATGAATTAGAAAATTAAACATTCTGTATAAAATGAATTAGAAAGTTTAAACATTCCGTATAAAATGAATTAGAAAATTAAACATTCTGTATAAAATGAATTAGAAAGTTTAAAAAATCTGTATAAAATGAATTAGAAAATTAAACATTCTGTATAAAATGAATTAGAAAATTTAAACATTCTGTATAAAATGAATTAGAAAATTAAACATTCTGTATAAAATAAATTAGAAAATTAAACATTCTGTATAAAATGAATTAGAAAGTTTAAACAATCTGTATAAAATGAATTAGAAAATTAAACATTCTGTATAAAATGAATTAGAAAGTTTAAACAATCTGTATAAAATGAATTAGAAAATTAAACATTCTGTATAAAATGAATTAGAAAATTAAACATTCTGTATAAAATGAATTAGAAAATTAAACATTCTGTATAAAATGAATTAGAAAGTTTAAACATTCTGTATCAAATGAATTAGAAAGTTTAAACATTCTGTATAAAATGAATTAGAAAATTAAACATTCTGTTTAATATGAATTAGAAAATTAAACATTCTGTATAAAATGAATTAGAAAATTAAACATTCTGTATAAAATGAATTAGAAAATTAAACATTCTGTATAAAATGAATTAGAAAATTAAACATTCTGTATAAAATGAATTAGAAAAGTAAACATTCTGTATAAAATGAATTAGAAAATTAAACATTCTGTATAAAATGAATTAGAAAATTAAACATTATGTATAAAATGAATTAGAAAATTAAACATTCTGTATAAAATGAATTAGAAAATTAAACATTCTGTATAAAATGAATTAGAAAGTTTAAACATTCTGTATAAAATGAATTAGAAAGTTTAAACATTCTGTATAAAATGAATTAGAAGGTTTAAACATTCTGTATAAAATGAAGTAGAAAGTTTAAACATTCTGTATAAAATAAATTAGAAAGTTTAAACATTCTGTATAAAACGAATTAGAAAGTTTAAACATTCTGTATAAAATGAATTAGAAAATTAAACATTCTGTATAAAATGAATTAGGAAATTAAACATTCTGTATAAAATGAATTAGAAAATTAAACATTCTGTAACAAATGAATTTGAAAATTAAACATTCTGTATAAAATGAATTAGAAAATTAAACATTCTGTATAAAATGAATTAGAATATTAAACATTCTGTATAAAATGAATTAGAAAATTAAACATTCTATATAAAATGAATTAGAAAATTTAAACATTCTGTATAAAATGAATTAGAAAATTAAACATTATGTATAAAATGAATTAGAAAATTAAACATTCTGTATAAAATGAATTAGAAAATTAAACATTCTGTATAAAATGAATTAGAAAATAAAACATTCTGTATAAAATGAAATAGAAAAGTAAACATTCTGTATAAAACGAATTAGAAAATTAAACATTCTGTATAAAACGAATTAGAAAATTAAACATTCTGTATAAAATGAATTAGAAAATTAAACATTCTGTATAAAATGAATTAGAAAATTTAAACATTCTGTATAAAATGAATTAGAAAATTTAAACATTCTGTATAAAATGAATTAGAAAATTTAAACATTCTGTATAAAATGAATTAGAAAATTAAACATTCTGTATAAAATGAATTAGAAAGTTTAAACATTCTGTATAAAATGAATTAGAAAATTTAAACATTCTGTATAAAATGAATTAGAAAATTTAAACATTCTGTATAAAATGAATTAGAAAAATTAAACATTCTGTATAAAATGAATTAGAAAATTAAACATTCTGTATAAAATGAATTAGAAAATTAAACATTCTGTATAAAATGAATTAGAAAATTAAACATTCTGTATAAAATGAAATAAAAGTTTAAACAATCTGTTTAAAATGAATTAGAAAATTAAACATTCTGTATAAAATGAATTAGAAAGTTTAAACAATCTGTATAAAATGAATTAGAAATTTAAACATTCTGTATAAAATGAATTAGAAAATTAAACATTCTGCATAAAATGAATTAGAAATTTAAACATTCTGTATAAAATGAACTAGAAAATTAAACATTATGTATAAAATGAATTAGAAAGTTTAAACATTCTGTATAAAATGAATTAGAAAGTTTGAACATTCCGTAAAAAATGAATTAGAAAGTTTAGACATTCTGTATAAAATGAATTAGAAAATTAAACATTCTGTATAAAATGAATTAGAAAGTTTAAACATTCTGTATAAAATGAATTAGAAAGTTTAAACATTCTGTATAAAATGAATTAGAAAGTTTAAACATTCTGCATAAAATGAATTAGAAAATTAAACATTCTGTATAAAATGAATTCGAAAATTAAAAATTCTGTATAAAATGAATTAGAAAATTAAACATTCTGTATAAAATGAATTAGAAAGTTTAAACAATCTGTATAAAATGAATTAGAAAATTAAACATTCTGTATAAAATGAATTAGAAAATTAAACATTCTGTATAAAATGAATTAGAAAATTAAACATTCTGTATAAAATGAATTAGAAAGTTTAAACATTCTGTATAAAATGAATTAGAAAATTAAACATTCTGTATAAAATGAATTAGAAAGTTTAAACAATCTGTATAAAATGAATTAGAAAATTAAACATTCTGTATAAAATGAATTAGAAAATTTAAACATTCTGTATAAAATGAATTAGAAAATTAAACATTCTGTATAAAATAAATTAGAAAATTAAACATTCTGTATAAAATGAATTAGAAAGTTTAAACAATCTGTATAAAATGAATTAGAAAATTAAACATTCTGTATAAAATGAATTAGAAAGTTTAAACAATCTGTATAAAATGAATTAGAAAATTAAACATTCTGTATAAATGGAATAAGAAAATTAAACATTCTGTATAAAATGAATTAGAAAATTAAACATTCTGTATAAAATGAATTAGAAAATTAAACATTCTGTATAAAATGAATTAGAAAGTTTAAACATTCTGTATAAAATGAATTAGAAAGTTTAAACATTCTGTATAAAATGAATTAGAAAATTAAACATTCTGTTTAAAATGAATTAGAAAATTAAACATTCTGTATAAAATGAATTAGAAAATTAAACATTCTGTATAAAATGAATTAGAAAATTAAACATTCTGTATAAAATGAATTAGAAAATTAAACATTCTGTATGAAATGAATAAGAAAAGTAAACATTCTGTATAAAATGAATTAGAAAATTAAACATTATGTATAAAATGAATTAGAAAATTAAACATTCTGTATAAAATGAATTAGAAAATTAAACATTCTGTATAAAATGAATTAGAAAGTTTAAACATTCTGTATAAAATGAATTAGAAAGTTTAAACATTCTGTATAAAATAAATTAGAAGGTTTAAACATTCTGTATAAAATGAAGTAGAAAGTTTAAACATTCTGTATAAAATGAATTAGAAAGTTTAAACATTCTGTATAAAATGAATTAGAAAATTAAACATTCTGTATAAAATGAATTAGAAAATTAAACATTCTGTATAAAATGAATTAGAAAATTAAACATTCTGTATAAAATGAATTTGAAAATTAAAAATTCTGTATAAAATGAATTAGAAAATTAAACATTCTGTATAAAATGAATTAGAAAATTAAACATTCTATATAAAATGAATTAGAAAATTTAAACATTCTGTATAAAATGAATTAGAAAATTAAACATTATGTATAAAATGAATTAGAAAATTAAACATTCTGTATAAAATGAATTAGAAAATTAAACATTCTGTATAAAATGAATTAGAAAATTAAACATTCTGTATAAAATGAAATAGAAAAGTAAACATTCTGTATAAAATGAATTAGAAAATTAAATATTCTGTATAAAATGAATTAGAAAATTAAACATTCTGTATAAAATGAATTAGAAAATTAAACATTCTGTATTAAATGAATTAGAAAATTTAAACATTCTGTATAAAATGAATTAGAAAATTAAACATTCTGTATAAAATGAGTTAGAAAATTTAAAGATTCTGTATAAAATGAATTAGAAAATTAAACATTCTGTATAAAATGAATTAGAAAGTTTAAACATTCTGTATAAAATGAATTAGAAAATTTAAACATTCTGTATAAAATGAATTAGAAAATTTAAGCATTCTGTATAAAATGAATTAGAAATATTAAACATTCTGTATAAAATGAATTAGAAAATTAAACATTCCGTATAAAATGAATTAGAAAATTAAACATTCTGTATAAAATGAATTAGAAAATTAAACATTCTGTATAAAATGAAATAAAAGTTTAAACAATCTGTTTAAAATGAATTAGAAAATTAAACATTCTGTATAAAATGAATTAGAAAGTTTAAACAATCTGTATAAAATGAATTAGAAAGTTTAAACATTCTGTATAAAATGAATTAGAAAGTTTAAACATTCCGTAAAAAATGAATTAGAAAGTTTAAACATTCTGTATAAAATGAATTAGAAAATTAAACATTCTGTATAAAATGAATTAGAAAGTTTAAACATTCTGTATAAAATGAATTAGAAAGTTTAAACATTCTGTATAAAATGAATTAGAAAGTTTAAACATTCTGCATGAAATGAATTAGAAAATTAAACATTCTGTATAAAATGAATTAGAAAATTAAAAATTCTGTATAAAATGAATTAGAAAATTAAACATTCTGTATAAAATGAATTAAAAAATTAAACATTCTGTATAAAATGAATTAGAAAATTAACATTCTGTATAAAATGAATTAGAAAGTTTAAACATTCTGTATAAAATGAATTAGAAAATTAAACATTCTGTATAAAATGAATTAGAAAGTTTAAACAATCTGTATAAAATGAATTAGAAAATTAAACATTCTGTATAAAATGAATTAGAAAATTTAAACATTCTGTATAAAATGAATTAGAAAATTAAACATTCTGTATAAAATAAATTAGAAAATTAAACATTCTGTATAAAATGAATTAGAAAGTTTAAACAATCTGTATAAAATGAATTAGAAAATTAAACATTCTGTATAAAATGAATTAGAAAATTAAACCTTCTTGATAAAATGAATTAGAAAATTAAACATTCTGTATAAAATGAATTAGAAAGTTTAAACATTCTGTATAAAATGAATTAGAAAGTTTAAACATTCTGTATAAAATGAATTAGAAAATTAAACATTCTGTTTAAAATGAATTAGAAAATTAAACATTCTGTATAAAATGAATTAGAAAATTAAACATTCTGTATAAAATGAATTAGAAAATTAAACATTCTGTATAAAATGAATTAGAAAATTAAACATTCTGTATAAAATGAATTAGAAAAGTAAACATTCTGTATAAAATGAATTAGAAAATTAAACATTCTGTATAAAATGAATTAGAAAATTAAACATTATGTATAAAATGAATTAGAAAATTAAACATTCTGTATAAAATGAATTAGAAAATTAAACATTCTGTATAAAATGAATTAGAAAATTAAACATTCTGTATAAAATGAAATAGAAAAGTAAACATTCTGTATAAAATGAATTAGAAAATTAAACATTCTGTATAAAATGAATTAGAAAATTAAACATTCTGTATAAAATGAATTAGAAAATTAAACATTCTGTATAAAATGAATTAGAAAATTTAAACATTCTGTATAAAATGAATTAGAAAATTTAAACATTCTGTATAAAATGAATTAGAAAATTTAAACATTCTGTATAAAATGAATTAGAAAATTAAACATTCTGTATAAAATGAATTAGAAAGTTTAAACATTCTGTATAAAATGAATTAGAAAATTTAAACATTCTGTATAAAATGAATTAGAAAATTTAAACATTCTGTATAAAATGAATTAGAAAAATTAAACATTCTGTATAAAATGAATTAGAAAATTAAACATTCTGTATAAAATGAATTAGAAAATTAAACATTCTGTATAAAATGAATTAGAAAATTAAACATTCTGTATAAAATGAATTAGAAAATTAAACATTCTGTATAAAATGAATTGGAAAGTTTAGACATTCTGTATAAAATGAATTAGAAAATTTAAACATTCTGTATAAAATGATTTAGAAACTTTAAACATTCTGTATAAAATGAATTAGAAAAATTAAACATTCTGTATAAAATGATTTAGAAAATTAAACATTCTGTATAAAATGAATTAGAAAATTAAACATTCTGTATAAAATGAATTAGAAAATTAAACATTCTGTATAAAATGAATTAGAAAATTAAACATTGTGTATAAAATGAATTAGAAAATTAAACATTCTGTATAAAATGAATTAGAAAAGTAAATATTCTGTATAAAATAAATTAGAAAATTAAACATTGTGTATAAAATGAATTAGAAAATTAAACATTGTGTATAAAATGAATTAGAAAAGTAAATATTCTGTATAAAATAAATTAGAAAATTAAACATTTTTCAAATATTGTTTGAACGTTTATGTTAACTACATTATTTTAGATGATTGATTGAAATATTGTACGAACAAATAACTGTGAACAAACATAGTTACATTTTAGAACTGTATACATCATAAGATGAGGTCATATTGTGTGGCTTGAATATATAACCAAAAATACTGACTGATACGACTATATAACTTTTAAATAAGAGACAGAACAAAGAGAAATAAAAGGTATTTAAAAATTCAACTACTAATTTATTTCCCTAGAATATAAAGTGAGCATTTAACAAGTATTTACAGTACTGTTAATTAAATCCCAAATCTATATGGAAAGTCTTAGTACAAGTCGAATAATATGACGATCCTACTGAATTACAAAGATTTTCCAAATAAGTTCCAATATCGAATACATTTATGTGCCTGTACAATTCAATCTGCTAAGGTCCCAGTTGCCTGTTCTGGCGAAATGCTTGCGGTCTTTTGATATATACCAATAATGTAATGTAAATATGTCTTTGTATAACTCACATAACTTTGAAACTAATGTTCGAGTCGTACATTTGTATTTCTAGTGTATAATAATTTAGTAAATCCACGTAAATGAAATAGTTTTAGTTTGAAAGAAGAGTTTTTAGACACCTTTGACAAATTCGTACGCGTATTCATGGTCCTTAATAGTGCACACCTCACTGCATATACACTCTCTTCATTTGTGACCTGAAAGAAAACAATAAAGTATCTTTGACACTGATTTCAAAGGTTTAATAATCATCAAAAAGAACGTGATTATCGTTGAAAAGAAAATTCCTCGTGTTTAAGATGTCAATGCATAGGCAAGATTAGAGCAGTTACCTTTAAGTAAAAGAAATACCTTTGCCAGAAGTTACAATGATTGCGGTTAACTTCACTCGGGTGATTTTCGCTATCTGTGAATTTGTAATTACATCAAAAGCAGGAGATTCCAGTTACGATTCCTACATTGATGTTGTCCTCCAAGTTAATTTACAGGATGGAAAAATGGAGACAGAAATGAAAGAAATGGAGAATCGAGAAGACTCGATGCGACAAAAAATTCGTATTGTGGATAATGACCAGTACAAGCAGGAGAAGGAAACTAAACGACTTATAGTCCTTGTAAAGGTTTAGTTGCTTCTCTTTTTGGGGTGGAGTGATTCCAATTTATTTAAACTAATATAGAAGACCCACCCTGGATCATTTTTGTTAGAAATTGCAGTAGTGATATAGAGTTGCTAAGCTCTGAGCCCCCAGTTAGCGGTGCCGACGGTTAAATTAATGAATATCATAATTGAAATTTTAAATAACAACAATTTAATATAATTCAAAAAGAAACCTCTCAAATACAGTTAAGCTAATATCATGTCACTCCATCAAGTGACGGCCTAGTTCATCATTTGAATTAGTGTGCAATTTTTCCCTTTTGTCTTACTTATCTTTATGTTTACCTCTTCCTTTATCTTCCTCCGTTATCCCTTCTATTTCTACTCTGTCTTTCTTTTTCTCGTTTGTCTCCCAGAGACTCGGGCCACAGCTGGGGTAATTCCCTCTGGTCCCTCAAACTTCCTTCTATCTTCTCTTTGTCTCACAGAGACTGGGACCACATCAAGGAGTATTTTCCCTGGTCCCTAAAAGCTTCTAAAGAAAACATACACGGACATTAGCAAAGGATATACCTTTTGCTATGTATCACACACTAACATTATTATCATCAGATAGGTCCTTACCGCTTTCTGGTCACGCATTCGTGCCCATTGAAATACACATTCTCCCTGCTAAGTGTACACGGTAAATATATAAATATAAATTCTCAATCTTATTATCTACAAACAATTTTATATACTCAGACGTATTTCTGTAAATTATACTTCTACAAGTACACATATATGCACATTCATGCTTTTATAGATACTCAAATATATACATATACTGCAATGATTAAAGTACACTTGCTTTGATTTAATATTTCAAGACAATCGAGCAAATAATAACTGACCTGTTTCGAAGCCTTCTGATTATTCCTCGAATAAATCCGCCTTCACCAATGGTCTCGAAGTAGTTTTATTTGCATTCCATCCGGCAAAATAATTCTAATACTAGCAACTATTCTCAAGATGATATATTTAAACTAAATATTAAAATGTCTGGCACGCTTAACTCAATTCCGATTGGAGGTTGGTTCCTAATGATCCAACATCGCCACCCCCCCCCCTAACCGTCTGTCAAAGATGCTTACGATAAAATGATGGACGATGCCTTGTTTTATCAAGAAATCGACACTTACCTGTGAACAAAGTTACGAAACCGACTTTGGCAAAATAAACGGCGTGCCTTGAGTTTTATGACTGTTTCAATTAAGCTCGCTGGACACCTAAGACATTTCGCCTCAGGTTTTAAAACACCCATTCTAACATCTGGCCTCTCCTATACTGCAACAGTCTTTCTAACTTTAGTCAGAGCAGAAAACTCTAACAGTGATGACTTTCGAATTCCAAAACAAGACAATTATATAAGATTGATTCAATAGATAAGAATAATGGCAACAAAACGTCAAAACCAGAATTCCGCACCAGACAAGCCGCAAACCGTGAGTAGTCAAATTTGTCAGAACGGTACATTTCGACTCATTGTATTCCCAAAAAAAACCTGTTGAATCTAATATTGAAAGACTGTTCAAAACTGAAATTAGATATAATTCGAATCCCCATGGAGTAAGACCGTAACTTCTCTAACCTGTATGATATTATCATTTCTAGTAAATATTAAGTCTGCCCATCATTATCAACCATTTCCTGTAGAATCCTGGGTAACAAAATTCCATTATATTTGCTGTCTACTTTTAATCCTCTATAATGAATCCTATATGCCTTGTTTTCTTTCAATGAAATCCGGAATGGATGTGTACGTAGATAAGAAATAATTACTAGGTGCCATGCGAATGTGTCTTCTACGCACGAGTGTATTTAACAACGACTCAGTAACATAATTTTAGTTTATGAATGCTTAATCAGAATGGAACATAGGCAGGTGCGTGCAGGCAAGACGATGGCTGCCGTTTACCCCATTGACCTGGGTTCGAATTTTTTAATGTGTATTATTGTATTAATCTTAATTTTGTGTATCACATTCTTAATCCTATATTGAGGCGATTTTTCATCGTTATAACTAATAATAGTTCTTAACTTTCTTCCGTCGGATAAATAGACATCTTCTCGGTTTATTAGTTTTTAATTTGCTATTGTATTGGCGCTTATAACGTCGCGTTCAACATCATCTATGATTAATCGTGAGTGAAGTCGCTTATGATCATGCGATTGTCCTTGAGTGAATTTACCGATTGTTCTTCTACAGAGATATTTTTGTTGTGAATTCCTCGTTTATATTTTTTTGCGATTACATCAATGTCGTAATTGATATAAGGAATTATTTCGGGCGTTGATAACCAAATGGAAGTTTGTTTTCGATATGATATAATCTTTCACTGACCGTCAACAATACTATTGCGCTGTAAACAAGCATATATCGCACCAACACTATTGGATTACACATTTTCTCAGAGAAATGTTTACCAAACCAAACATAACAACATGGATGAAGATATTGATTTAATTGGAACGGCACAACACGAGCGAACCCAATTAAATCAAAGTCGGGCAGTTGTCCATTAATCGCCACTCGCGTCATTTCATGTGTTGGATGACCAAACCGTGTCAAATTTTCCTAGTATTCACCCATCCAAAGAAAACATCCAGGATAATATGCAACCATATCAATGGAAATAACATCTTTGTAATTATATTTCGTATTCCAGAAACCACCGTGTCCGTATGCAACGCAATTCGATTGAACATCTTTGAGAAATGGAGCATCTGTTGTTTTCCATGAATTCTTTTCTCGTGCAAAATGAGACGCGACGGATGGTACAACAACTATTGAGTAGCTCATCATTATTCGTTGATTAGCGAGTCTTGCCATCGCATCTTGAAGAGATTTCGTCCGATATAATTCACCACTGGGTCGAACAAATTGATCATATGGACAATCTTCCGAACTTTTAATAACCACACCGATACGGGATCTTTTTTACTTATCTGGTAAATAAAATCAAACATATTATCGAAATAAAATGTTACAACACGATCTCCTAGAAACATCGTGATTGTGTTGGTCCACGCGTATGAATTATGATCGATGATTATAATTGGTGTTCCCGTCTTATTTAAAAAATTTGATTGGTATAAAATCTCTCTGGATATCGTTTTTACGATTCTTGGAAATTTTATTTTACTTCATAAGATCGCAACGTCGTCTATTAACGCTCCCATATCCTTGACGGATTCAACCCATTTATTTATCTTGGAACCTCGTTGATCGGTTAAACCATTTGCTCGTTTCTGAAATGTTTGATTATTCTCACAGCCACACAATTCAGGAACGATAATTTCATCCGAGTGAGATTTGTAATATCGGGTTTATCAATCAAGTTAATTCAGTAAATAACCACAATTAACGGATTTGTTGTAGTATATTTTATTGATCTCCGTTAATAACTCTGGTTTTGTTTTATTTGTTAAAATCACATACTTGCATTGCACTATCATTATACTGTAACGATTATCATAGACGTTGCATCGTCGTTGTTCGAACTTAGCATATTTTGCCTGAATTAAAAATACTTTCACGTCGTTGAAATCTATCGCGGTGAGTATTTCCCTGGCTCGTTTATCATTCATGGTTGCAGTATCACGTGTGGTTTTCCACGTCGACCATGTATATTTAGCTACGCCGCGATAAAATTCGAATTATGCTTCCGCTATGCTATTGGTTTTTTGTTATGTCCACGATGATGATTTTACACGGTTTGATCTAGATTAAATATCAAGATTTAAAAAATCTGGGTGTTTTCCCAGGATTTATGTCGGTCAGCTTAGAAATTCTTTCCATATATTTTCTGGACAAATGTTATGGTTAATTAAATTATTTAAGAAACATTAGTATAACAATCACACAAAATTATTGTACAATGAAAATGATGGGATCAACATAATTATGTTCTCGTGCATCTGTAGGAAAATACAGTGCCTGCAATGGACAACATATCCGACGAGGCTGTCAAGGACCTACTTGCTGTATCAAATGTGTTTCGTTTGTTTGTTTGTTTGTTTGTGTATAGGGTTAACGCCATTTTTCAGCACACGATAGGCTATACATGGCGGCCAGTATTATTGGTGGAGGAAGAACCCGGGAAACTTTCTCACATAACTACATTAGCCGAATCTTAGACTCGAACCCAAGCAGACAAAGGTGACATGGCAGTGATCTGTAACGGACAGCATTTTAGACCACTCGGCCACTCGGGGCCCCGAGTATGTATCAAATGTGGAAATGGTGTACGAGGAAAAAACAATTATTTAGTAGTTGAGGGGGTAAGGTTTATAGAGAATTATCGCGATACTACGCGCGCAAACACAACTTTGCTATATCGGAACACAAGTATATAAGTCGTTGTTTTCATTGTTAAGTCAAAACTAACAATTAGACATAATTTTGTTTGTATAATGGATCAGGAGTTCGTATATCATCCTGTTTTCATTAATTACGAATCATCTCGTGATGGTACAATCAGACATAGTCAACGAAAAAAAATATAAGGAAATATTAATACTAGAGGTTATATAAACGATTACAATCAACGGTAAACCCCGCTGTGCACATTGAGTTATTTCTGAGTGTTTTAATGGATTTATTGATAAAAAATCTCGCTGCTGATCATATTAATTCAAAACCGTTGGACAACCACGTAAATAAATTACTCAAAGCGAAAATTGCCGCTATGGGCAAACAGAAAACTATTCGAGAAAAAAAAAACCATCAACGAAAAAATTAATTTCATTCCCATCGATGAGTTCTGCGGGAAAATATTTTGATATTAATATATCTACAATAAAAAGCGCAGCCGATGGAATATACTCTACGGAAAGATCGCGTCGATATAAAATAAGAGTTTCGTTTTATATAAAAATAAATCAATCATAATTGACATTTTATTTATTTGTCTCAATGATAATTCTATTTAAACCAAAAAATGAGATATGTGTATGAACGATCAAAATTTTGCCGCGTTGACATTTTAATTTGATAAAATGAAAGATTTCATTGGATCTAGTGAAATATTTACTAGCAAATACATCATAGATGAATACGAAAACATTAAGGTAACACGTGAGTACGGTTATCCAACCCATAAAAACGAATACAGGATAATACAAATAATCACTGAAGAACGAAATAAAATCATTTGCTTAAATCGTAAAAACGTCGACGTTTGTCCCGGTTGGACGAGTTATCATGAAAATCATAGAGGAGATATTTACAATGTTCCAAGAAAAACAAATACAAAGAAATATAATCAACGACTTTGAAAAAATGTTAATTTAATATACATAATCATCTCTTCAAGTCACTTCATCAATGTTTTTTTTTCCTTCTGTTCTTTGAGTCTATGTATGATTATAGAATACCGTTTATTTTCTTCTTCAGATTTTTCAATTGTGATTTCATCTTGCTTATTTGCAGGTATAAATGTTTCGTAATATTTTGATAACTCATCGTTATTTCGTAGGGATGTTTCAATCTAGATTTCATATTTTGAATTCGCTGTTAATAAATCTCCGTTTGGGGATAATTTTCCAAACCTACTTGTAATTTACTTTCTTTAATTTCAACTTTGAAGATTTTATTTTTCGTCTCAGAGATATCATCGCGGTTTTTTTTTACTCGACGATTTTCAGTCCGAGCTTGTTGTAACTTTTCATCTTTACCACGTGTAATCACGGTAGCTGGTACACGTCCCCAAATCTTATATAGAGTCTTGATCCTCGACTTTATCTTCCGCGGCAATTTCGCTTGCATTCTTAACTCTAAGTGATGCAATAATTTTTTTCATCGTTGTCGGATAAATATGTAGAATTCACAGACATATATATATATATATATATATATATATATATATATATATATATATATATATATATATATATATATATATATATATATATATATATATATATATATATATATATATATATATATTAGTTATTTATTTATTAGAGCAATTTTAAGAGCAATTATCTGGATGATTAATCTTAGAAATAACCATGGTTTAAATGTTTTGAAAAATCAATTTTTTGTACAACGACGTAAAAGAATCTGCGTGAAAAGTTTTGTCAAAATCTTAGTCATTATCGAAAATATCTTTAAATTTTCAACGGGTAAGTATTCCGTTTACGATTTCACATAATCATTTATTGTATTTTTTCTCCAGATAAATTAATCATGTTAGAGTTCTGGTCGGTAAGTTTTAAATTTATCATTGTTAGTAAATTATTATGATATTGAAGATAATTTAGATTAACCGGTTAGATTAACCGGTTCTTGCACGATCAAACTTCCAGGGCATACTAGAAGTGTGCACTTATATAGAATATATCCCTGTTGTGCCTGACTTGATAGTTATGTGTTTGTCTGATGACTTCCATCAGTTGCATCACAAACATGATTGACTGCGATCTCCAAGCCTATAGTTACTGATCCCGGCGATTTATGTCTACGACCGCCGAATGGATCATTGTTGTATCTAAGGTAATTATCCGCTGATATATTACTCCATCATTTGACAATTTTAGGAAATTTTTCCGAGATAAGATCGCTGAGTGATTTCTTTAGGCCCTCAGTGTCAAATTCTGCTATTACAAATGTTGGCAATTGGTTTTCTGTTATCGCGTAGTGTCTAAAAAACAATTGTTTAAATATTGTTATATTTGGAAATGGAGCAATATGATATATTATATTACCACTAAAGTTACATACGAACACAATAATTTGCTTATTGATAAACTAGAGGTCTGAGTTTCTAAGTTTAGATGTTGTATCAACTCAATGATATTTTGCTTTATATCATCGTTGTAATGTTTTTATACGGGAAAATAAATTTTGCAATTTATCATTTTTTTTTTCATGTTCAAATTAAATTGCATTGGAAAATGATTTGATATTTTTTCATCGATGAAATGTTTATTCTCCTGGTCTATATTTGATAAATCTCTGACATCTAATAAACTTAGGATGCCCTGTGCCATCAATCTCAGTAGTATAATAATCAATATTTGTTATGATCCACGCATGAGTTTTTCGATATTCTGGATCTACAATAAATTTCTTTCCCTTGGTTAAAAAAACATCTCAATGCGGTTCTGGCGGTATCTGATGTTTTGGAGGAACTTCAGGCCATCCTAAAATAGTTCTGATCGAACTTTGATAAATATCCACGACGTGATCGGGAGAATTTTATCTATTGCAGGTGACAAAGATGGTTCATGAACCGTTATAGCTATCTTTGATTATTTTCCTGTTATGGATTTTATTCTACGTTGTAATTCATCATTGATATCTTCGATATCATAATTTCCCTGCGATAATCCAACAACTTGCCAATCGAGGGGTTCCATCTTGTTATTTGTAAATACCAGTGAATTATTTGATTCTTGACGCGCAAATTATTTTGACTGGATATTCGGCCAAAGGTAGTAAACACGTAGTTAGGCAAGCGCGATTTCTTTTACGGGAATTTCAGTTGGAAAATTCACACAAAAATTCAGGATACGTCGAAGTTATTGAGATCATTGTTGTTCTTGACGGGGTTGTTTTTTTGGCTATCTGTTGAAGTAATTCTAACGACATTATTTTGTTTTGTATATTTTAAATCAGCGTTAGTAATTGATTCAATGTAAATTTTAATCATGTCAGTAAATTCAATATCTGGTATTTTTCCATCATTGAGGCTAGTTGATATTAACGGGGATAAATTTAGAATATGCTTGTGTCGCTGTATGTAATTTTACAGTATAATCGTGTATTTTTATATTCGCGCACGAACATAATTTCTTTGCAATTATAATAGCAACGCCAGCTATTGTTGTTGCCGTTAAGACACAAATTGTTACAACCACCGGTAACATCACTGTTATCACGGATAGTTTCTGACCGGTTCCAGCAACAACAGCGGACACCGAATACACGATAATATCAACGATTATTATACGTCTGTGATATTTTTTGTTTTTACAGTATATTTGTCAACGATGGTATTTAGTTTAGTCTGCCATTCAAGTGCTTGATTGCATCTATATTGTTGGACGTTCATATTATTATTTACTTAAACCAATGACAACTTCTACATGCCATGTAGACACTGATACTAAATTATCAATTCATGGTCTTATTGTAAAAGTTTCCGTGGATGCATTGTCTCTTAGTTTCTGTTATTCAATTAAGTCTAACGATCAGATTATTGAACAAAATATTATTTGTTTTTGATTTTCCCTGTTTTTCTTGAAATATAACTATTTCGTTTGGATCCAAATTTGCAAGATTTAACAATTCGGATAATTCTTAGTTAATGATTTTTACCACATTTTCCATTGATATTCCAGAAAGACCTTCCTTAAATATCTACCATTATAATTAGATTAATTCTTTAACTAAAATCCTTTCTAGATTTCAACGCTTACTTGTATAATCATGTACAGCTTTATGAGGTGGTTTGGTTGATTTTGATGCAGCATCAAATACAGTAATTATGGTGGATCCATCATTTTCTGCGTTGGTAGCGTTGAGTACCAGATTGGAACTTGCGTTATCACCAAAATATTTTAGAATTTCAACCGGTGGAGCTAACCCATTCAAATCAACAACAACAAAATTTCCACGCCGACCAAGAGCGTATGAAACCTGTGAGTTTCCTGTTTCAACAGATTTTGGTTTTGTTTTGTAATTGTTGACTCAAGAAAACAACTCCAAAGTGTTCTATATTTAGCTGTTTAACAGCATCGAGTAAATCAAAATTTGACAACGGTATTAGACTGTCAGACATTTTCCCTACAAATACATAATCCCTGGTAATCTCAGGCCGCATCCTGTTTTTTATCCTTTCCCTAATTCCCTATTGCAAGTCCACCAAGGCCTGAAAGAGCATCAAGTGCAGCTGACATATGCGGCCGCGGAAATTAATGATGATAAAGCAGCGAATAGAGGAAATGTACCACCTGATATAACTATATCGGAAACAGCAATAGTAGAAAGAATAACCTGAACACCTTTTCTGCATCATTAAATACTTAATCTGACGCGATATCAACGACAACTTATTTTGACTATCAGTGATCTGATCGTGTTTGAATGTTATTTTTCTGCGACATTATTTTAGCCGAATTTGATTGTATCTTTTCAATCTGACCAGGAGTCAAAATAACACTAACGTGACTATTTGATATTTATAATAACCCAATTAGTCAAACTGGGTTACATATTTATAAACATTTACATATTTTCTACCGGGGCGTCAATAACTCTCATTCATCCACCAACACCTTCGAGTAACATCGAATTGTCACTGAGAATAACAGATATCGCTTTATATTTAGAGATAGCGGTTGTTGGAGTTACCGGAAGAGTTACACGAGCTCTAAACCGTATATCAACAACACTCTTTCTAGTTAAATCAAGATGTCTGAACTATAATTAATAAATCGGATATAGGTTCCTAAAATCTAATTGGGATATTTGCAGACCAGTATCTACATTCAGATTACGTCCCATAAATGTCAGCAAACGATGATATGCGCGTGCTATTTGGTTTTGTCCGGAATTAAATAAAATATATTCGGATGATTCTTCTTGTCCGTTTATTATTCACGAGACCTCGGTAACTCCGAGTTGATTAAATATCATACGGCTGCATGTTTGTGAATTTAATCGCGTATGATCCTGTAGCGCAACAAATATATGTCGTGGTGCAGAAACACCCTGTTGTGATGTCATATGTTATGACAATATACCATTAATAGTACTCTGAATACTATCTGTCGTCACTGTTAGCCATGATAACAATGATTTACTACCTGTATGCATAAATCAGAGTAATTGTTCCTTTGTGGTGATCGATGGAATCATCACAGACATCCACAATGAGAGTTTGTTATATTTACGTTACCATCGGCAACATCATCACCGTGCCATATTGCATGATTATAATCACCTTTTCTTTCGAGGACTACTGAATGTTTAGCTTCAAATAAAACTTTTCGTACATTTCTACAAAATCCAAAAAATATGAGACAACGTAATCGCACGTGAAAATAATCTACGCGTTCCTTCCGCCATTGCTTCGCATCTTGCAAATCATAGGTTGTAATTAGCATTAACATTTTTTATCATATGAAAAGCAAAACCCCAGCTAGCTTCATCTTCAAAATCGTTTACTTGTGGATAAAATGCAGTATCAACTGGTTCCGTTATTTGATATACTGAACATTATCAGCGTTATCAGTAATATCCTTAGCAAACATCATTGATGGACGAGCCGATGTTGTATAATCATCAGAATATATCGCTAAACCAACTATTATTGTGGCGACATCAACATCCTACTGAATAGATTCAATCTCTCTTCCATCAATCGTATATGTAGCGCTACCAAATAGCGTCATAATCCCATTCTTAATAAAAACAACTCGCGCATTCGCTGCATATGGCGTATTATCTACAATATATGTTACAAGTTCTCCTTCTACTTCAATAAATGATTCAACAGTTAGGAAATATCTAATTGTATCCTGTACTTGCAGTTCAATTCGTCCTCGTTAATTTGGTTATATTGCGTCATAGGAATAAGATTGATAATCTGGACGGATTCATCTTTGAGAACCGGTGCATCTATATCAAATATTATACATTTATCGATATAATCGCGATCTCAAACAACTTCCCGCTATTAAATTTGCAGAAATATATCTTTGTACTTGACAGATCCCTGATTCGTCCCCGTTAGTTTTTGATCCACGGCATGGTTTATTATTTTATTAATATTAGCGGGCATGATTTCCATGAATGACACTTCACTGGTAGCTGTGATTTTCTTAGTCTTTGATGAATCAAGGCTGATAGTCTCTCTTTGGCTGCAGAAAACGCGTTAATGGCAATATTACAAATAGCGCCCAGGAGCCTTTTCACCAATAACATTAATAGCTTTCATCGATAATTGTTTTAAGTTTGGTGCTATTATGGGAGCCATTCTAGCAAATAACCCTTGAATAACATTACCAAGACCATCTCCGTAAATTGTTCTATAAACTGGTAACCGCGAGTTTACTACGCTGACCATGGTCGGTTTATGATGGAGTAGATTATTTCATTATTATCGTTTCATATCTAATCCGACAATTAGTCACTATCATTAGCATCAACCAGTTCATCGACAAATTCTCGATATACGCCGATATCCGTACGACCGCTTTAAAATATTCGTTGACACATATTAGCGGCTTTTTATTTGTAATTTCCGAAGAGTTATTTCCAGCTCGTATTCCTCTTTTGAGAATTTCTAATCGGCCTATGTCCGAGAGAATATTATAAGAACAATCAACAAGACCACTTCCTGTTGACGTAGTCAGCGAAAACATTCCACTACTAGTTGATTCTTCTTCCTCACTTATTATCCTTAAACATTGTGTTGGTTGTAATTGTTCTTTTTCTACAATATATATATATATATATATATATATATATATATATATATATATATATATATATATATATATATATATATATATATATATATATATATATATATATATATATATATATATATATATATATATATTGTAGAAAAAGAACATATATATATAAAGAATATATATATATTTGCGATAATTATTATATTTTTGGTCATTAGATGAGATCCTATTTTCAACGTAGTATATACGAAATATCCATCTATATCACATTTCACGATTATGTAACGAGTTTTTCCGGGTTTTAAAATATTATCTTTTTTTTTTCTTATTTTCCACGGCAAGTTTTGATAATGTATTAATGTCTTTAATTGCTTTTATAAATTTAATACCCACATTGGTAAATCTACCACTCAATTCAATTTTACTGTCGTCTTCACCTTGTCATCGTTTTTGTTAGGACCTTTTATTTCATCTATATCAGCACGAACTTTACCAATATCCTCGAATATGTTCTAGGATGAGGCTGTGCTGCAGCTATTTCAATTGGAAGATCTCGTAAAATCGTTTTCGTTTGTTTAGTTCTTTTTGATATTTTTGCAGTTTGATCAGCAGTTTGTTTTGAAAACGGAATAAGATCCTCTTTAATGACAGTTGCAACTGCTTTAGTAGCTTTTGTGACAGGTTTGAATAATTCTTCAGCACCTTCTGCTAAATCAACTTGAGAGTCTTGTTGTTGTTGCAATTATTGTCTGACAGAATCAAGGACTGGGATAAATTTCTTAATCTCTTCTAATCTTTCTCGTGCCAATCTAGTTGATAATGATTCTTCTACCATTATTGTTATATGATATGATTCAATTTGTACCAGCAGTCGAACATGAATTGATAAATACAAGACAAAATATATAGCAGCAGGAGGGTAAGTCCATAAATAAGACTCCAACAGGTAAATAAAAACAGCCTATATTTACAACAACAATGACACAAAAAAAGAATCATAAAATTAACTAACCCTAGAGATATTCTTGAAGAGATACTTTGAGAGAGAAAATCTCGGTTGATTAAAAGCTGTCACATTATTTTTTCGTTTTCGTAGGAGACTATAATTTGACAAAAGAGATATTTAAAACTGGGGAGCTCACCCTCCTTGCTGCTCATACATACATACATACATACATGCATGCATGCATGCATGCATGCATGCATGCATGCATGCATACATACATACATACATACATACATACATACATACATACATACATACATACATACATACATACATACATACATACATACATACATACATACATACATACATACATACATACAAAAATTTTGTGTTAGGTATTCTGCATGGTGTGTAACGTAATTAAGTAGTGATTTCTTCATCTTCATGAAAATAGGTCCGCGTCAAACATTTGTAGTTTATTACGTACATTGGTCTGCTCATTCGTCTAATATTATGCATGATTTTACATTGATTTTACTATTGATGGCTACATGTTTCAAAGTTAAAAATTTTGGGGGGTGTTAGATATATCTCTGGTTTGAATTTGTAAATTCTGAAGCTATTAATGTTAGACTATAATTGTGCTAGTTTTTTTAGGTATGTCGAATTAATAATAATGGATTGGATATAGTATTCGTTTAATACTGCATTAACACCTGTAAACGCGTTTATGATTTGGTAATCTTATCACAATCGTTAAATAATTCATAATTCTGTACGACCATTCGTAGAAAAATTGCAAATGAACAATGATTAGGTCCTAAGCACTGTTATGTTTTAATCCTTGTAAAGATAGGCACTTGTGGAGTTAAACATTGCTCTTTGTTAAATTTTAAAGGCTGACTTACATCTAAAATAGATTCTTCATTCATTATATAACACAGTGGATTGGTTCATTACTGTCAGAGATAACTTTATATTTTATGCCTTAATAATCTCCTCATTTATAATTTTCTGATTTGGGACCACTAACATTTGTTTCTGTCTTCTACCATGACTTATTTTCATAACTCTAAGAGTTATGGATACACTGCAGATATTACGGAAAGCATACTACCCGTTTTCAAGCCAAATCAACTCTTCGGAATTCAGTTTATCAAACATTACCGTCTATCTAGTTTACGATTCGAGCATGCAAGCTGATCACTTTTTTATATCACATATTTATTACTCCCTTTATCTAAAGAATGGGAACTTTCCAACTCCAAATTTAGAAATCATTTACAAGTAATGGGTATAACAATGGGAACAATAAAGACGTGAAATGAAAACTCATGAACATTCCTACTGTCATAAATAAATTGTAGAAGGGGCAGTTATTCTATCAAAAATGGCTTTAAGATTTTAGGGTAAATGGTGTGAACACATGAAGATAACATTGAAGCAAGCGTGACTGCAGTCCAGAAGGGTGAGTTGATAAAACATATTGCAAGTTTAATCAAACTGTCAAACGTCTTGTTCCAGATGACCGAAATGTTTTTGAATTTATAAACACAAAGTGAGAGAAATACGTTTACACAGATGTGCAGAATAGCGTATTACAGATTCTAGTTGTCAAAGTCAATTGGCAACAGGATGAAGCAGGTCATTGATCAGCAATAGCATCAATCAAATCATTGGTCAGCAATAACATAAAGCAGATCATTGGTCAGAAAACAGCATCAAGAAGATCACTGGTCATCAACATAATCACGCAGATTATTGGCAAGCAAAGCTTCAAGTAGATCATTGGTTAGCAATAGCATCTATCAGATCATTGGTTAGCAAGAACATCAAGCAGATAATTGGTCAGCAACATTATCAAGCAGATCATTGGTGAGCAATAGCATCAAGCAAATTATTGGTCAGCAACAGTTTGAAGCAGATCATTCGTCAGCAAAAGCAGCAAACAGATCATTGGTCATGGGATCGCAATTCAGTCCCTTCAGCAATTTGATAAATACCTGGCCTCAAAAGGACCTTTTGATTAAATAGGGAAGGTCAAGTCTGTAACCGGAAAGGTGATTGAGTCGATGCAGTAGAACCGATTTGCATGTAATGTCTGGGATGTTGGCCAGGTCACCAACAACAACCAGCTGGATCTCCAGATTGCGAAGGACAGGGAGGGGATGGCGTAACATCGGGAAAACCACGTGCAACTCCGACAGCATGGTGTTTGCGAGCCAATCTAAGCTGCTCCTGGATTATGCACAAATGGGCCAACACATCGTCAAGAACTCGGATGCTGCGCGCAGGTCTCCTACGTATGGGGCCTTCTTACTGAACTATAAGTATTCATTAATACATCATGTGTATATATATATATATATATATATATATATATATATATATATATATATATATATATATATATATATATAGATCACAATTGCCGTGTTGGAACGGTGGCTTCGCTGAACAGCTAGAATATGTTGCTCACTCTGTAGGTTAATAAAAGCTTTTTCGTTTACCCACCTTCTCTGTAATAGCTTTTCTATGTGGTTGGTTAGTTTACTAACCTTCTCGGCACAAAATTGCTCTCCTCGCTGCATCTCAATGTGGGAGTTTATGCGTCTGTATCCCTGGCTATATCGATACCGGCAGATCTGTTTGCGTTTATCGCCGACAACAAAGGATTGTTATCAAGGATGAACAAAATGTTGCTCATGTACATCCTGACTGCTCTTTTAAAAAATGTTACTGTCACATTGAACCTCATTAGATTGTTGTATATGTTTCCTTAAGCTTGGAGATGCGTCCGTTATTATCAGATGTCATCGCTGAATGCATTGTGCTATTATGCCACTAGAAAGACACTATATGAGGCGCTGGTTCAGGTATGTACCAATGCGATACTGGCTGGGGAACACGTTATGATAGTACTAGCTAACGTTCAGGCTGTCGTATACGTCGCGGAAATGTCTTCTGTATCATTTTAGATCGTGGATGGGTATTGGAATGAGACGTATTGTTACTTCCTCTAGGTATTCCTCCTAGTCAGCAAGAGCCAGATTTCATTGAGCTCTTACATACTTCTAGTAAAAATCGTTTGTAGTCGAAACCTGCAATCGATCTACAGCGAGCAACCTTGGCCTGGTGGGATGATCATGTGGGCATTCAATCGTTTGGGTTGTGGCTGAAATATCAACGACGTTGTTACTTATTGAACACCTGAAGAATCCTCTAAAACACTCACACTCTCTGCGTTGGTGTTGAGAGACCGAACAATTTTGTGACCTCCTGGTATATATCGTGTCCAACGGTTATAGTTTCCTCCTGGATATGTAAACAGTGTGAGGAGGTAAAATGTCACATTCGTGGCCACCGTCAAGATAGAAAAGCGTGTCGACAATATCAGGTAAGCTTCAAAATACTTCCAGATCTGCGGGGGAAAAAAACCTTCTGCGCAATAACTGCTCCTTTTGTAGGAGTCTGCTGTATATCCATCTGGACCCTGGTATTAACCACATGTCAACAGAGTGAAAATGCCAGTGTAGCAACTAATCCTCTGTCTTGAGGTACACTAGTGTAACGTTTTGTTTCTACACGCATGTTTGGACGGTGAGAGTATAAGTACGCGTTGGTAATTGTAAACGTTCACAGCCGACACAGGGCGGAGATCACAAGAACATGGAAGTTTGTGAGGTTTCTGTTGTGCCGACATGGGGTCAGCTCTAGTATAACTGGTATAGGTCGACTATGCATGGGAGTTGATTGGTGCCGAAACTAGCCAGGCGTTAGTTTTGCGTGTGAGGTTGGCTTCCACCGGGATCAGTGTATACCTAAACTGCATGACTGACGGAGACGAAACGGCTTTTGTGACCTCATTATTCCAGAAGCTGTTGCTATTTCACACAATGTTGTCGTGCTGCAATGCGTATTGGTTCCTAAACTGGTGGCGTCGCTGTTTGGCATAAACAGAGTAGTGACATGGATTACTGGAGCCCAGAACGTTACGACATTTCATCATCTTCTACTGTGCTGTCCCCAGAAGGTAACTTGTTTATCGTCCGACAAAAGCCGGAAAGTGGCAAAGGGAGGCACCAACTGTCATGTATAGCCTCTGGATTAGTAAGGTGGACTTGATAAAGTAAGAATTTATAGGCAACAACCATATATCATCTCAATAAGGCACTCCATGTGATGGAAAATTGGCGGAAATAGGTATGTGTTAGTATAACTGCATGTTGTGCCGGAAGATATCCATCATAAGACGCTCATACAATGAAGGTTGTTGAGTCAAATTAGAATTCACTATGTCTGCGCCATGTCTTCAGAGTACTTGTTGAATGCGTATATATTGAAGGTTCGGTGCATCCGCGATACGGGATTTCATAATAATATTAGGGGATGACTAACAGAACGATTACACCTCCTTTAATCATAGTACAAGATCTGACACCAGAATTTGTCACATACCGTGTTTGCCAGCAGGATTAAGTACCTCTTAGGGTGTAGACCCACAAGCTGAGCCATGAGCACTCCATTAGTTTCGTCCTTAAAATGTGGGAGAATCTTTTTCATATATTGATGAAATCCTTTAAGGAAGACACGTGTCTCGTTGAGGTTAGTGTCTTCGCCCATACTACTGTAAATGATTTACGTTATGGTTTGGATATTGGTATAAAGCAACTGTAATGTGGCACTTTAACAGACCTAATTTCATTACACATCAAGTGTTTTATATAACGGTTCGGTCAGTGTTAGTGAGATGGTTAACGTCTTAGTTGAAAGCACTGTTAAAGATATTACGGGTCGAAAGGCTGTGTCATTAATCAGGCGTTGGAGCTTATCCTCTTGACAATCACGACAGACTAGACCAACGCACCTGCTGTCCAAAGATTGTCCGTGTACTCACCAAAGATGGAATTGTTAAGCAACCTTGTGTAGTTTTCGTCGATTGAGCTCGCGTGTCAGCGGTCGTCTGGTAGAACTTGTGTCGTCTATGAATCCTGGTGATATGCTTATGAAGATTAGTGTAAAGTTATTGGTTTCATCTGGTAGGTCACTCGCTTTCTTTATTTACTGAAGCAACATAAAAGCTCATCATCTAAACCTTGTCGGTTGTTGGAGGGCCAGTCTTTCTGGATGTTTACTGATTCGAGAACTAGTAGAAAATCACTTTCAGCATCATACAGCCCTCATGGCGAATTGTACCATGCTTCAACCGACCAGAGTAATAGACATTGGTATAATGTCTATTTAGCAAATGATAATTTTGTTTTGGAGCAAAGTCAAGGGTTATCGCTTATTATACTGGATTCATACTCAGTGGGATGTGTTGGTATCCTGTCACATCCAGCACAAGTTGGATACACAGATCAAGTTCTGGTCAGAACACTTATAAATAATTGATGTCTTCATTATACGTGAACCATTGACAAGTTCTAAAAAGTTGCAGGAACATTGACACACATGTGTATTACTGAAGAAAATTTTTTTGTTTTCACTATAATATAGTCTAGTTTTTGCATTGGTCCTCTCGCTTTTGAATATACAGGGATTGATATTTATAAGGAAGGCTGCTTGACAGTCTAAGTACTACTATTAGGTATTGACTGTAGGATTTTCTGAGATTTTCTTCAAAGCAGGGATATATTTTTCTCCAGCATATGCAGTAAGGTTTTGCAGTAAATGATATGTAGAATTATACGTAAATTTTAATTTGTGAGATTTTCAGTCACTCAAACGCACGCCTGAGAACGTCACGTGCCGAAACTCGCTAGTGCCGGCTAATGTGGAATCGCTGTGGAAGTGTGTCGATGTCCATACTGATTGTCCCATTCTAAGTCGCAGAATAGCTACATTTCCCCCTTGATCATTCTGGTTATCATGTAGACTATATCCTACAGCATCACTGACATTAATATCATCGACCATGAGCTGCACCCACACAGGCTGGCTGTTAATACTATTGGCAAAAAACGAAATAAGGTACAGACCATCTTGCGGACAAGTGAATATTCCTGTGTGAGCGTTGTATGCATTGCCTTCGTTCGTCAATACACCGTTATATCGTATTACTTGGTCGATTCCAAGGTGATGGACGTAGTCAGTAAGATATGTTGAAAATGCGACTGGTTCTGAAAGACATCGTTTAAAACATTTTGAATTAGTTCCTTATTTAAGCGGTAGATTTTTGTATTTCACAAGGTGTTTATGAGTATTACTGAATTTGATACACAAAATTACGATAAATAATAATATCATAAAGATTAAAGAATTGTAATTCGTTCTCAAAGAAGATTCGAACCCACGTCCATGGGGTAAACGGCAACCATCGCATTGCCTGCACGCACCTACCATTATTCCATCATGACAAAGCATTCAACAACTAAAATGATGTTACTGAGTCGGTTTTGAATACACTCGTAATTAGCAGACACATTCGCATGGCGACCAATTAATTAGTTCTAACCTATGCACTCATCCATTCAGGATTTCATGGAAAGAAATCAAGTTATATAGGATTACAAATAGAGAATTACAGATATACAGTAAACATAATGGAACCTTGTCAACCATGAATCTACTGGAAATGGTTGGTAATGATTAAGCAGAATTAATATTTACTAGAAATAATCATATCATACAGGTTAGAGAAATCCAAGTTTTACTTAACGGAGATTCGAACAAAGTACAGTTTTGAATAGTATTTCAATATTAGATGTAACAGTTTCTGATTGGAATACAATGAGTCCAAATGTATCACGTCTGACACATTTGACTACTCACGGTTTGCGGCTTGTCTTATGCGGATATTTGGTTTCGATGTTTTGTTGCCATTGTTTACATCTTTTGAATCAAACTTTATATCTTTGTCTTGTTTAGGAATTCGAAAATCATCACTGTTATAGTTTTCGGATCTAACAAAAGTTAGATGGACTTTAAGTCGTTTAGTTTCCTCCTTCTGCTTGTACAGGTCATTTTTCAAAATACGAATATCTTGTCGCATCGAGTCTTCTCGATTCTCCATTTCTTTCATTTTTGTCTCCATTTTCTCCATCCTGTCAATTAACTTGGAAAGAACATCTTTGTAGGAATCGTAGCTGGAATTTCTTGCTTTCGCTGTAATTACAAAAGCACAGAGAGCAAAAATCAGTCGAATGAAGTTAACCGCAATCATTGTAACTTATGACAAAGGTATTACATCAATAAAAGCTAACTGCTCTAGTCGTGCCTATGCTTTGACCTCTTAAACACGTGGGTCTTTCTTATCAACGATAATCAACCTACTTCTGATGATTTTGTGACCTTTGAAATCGGTAATGAGAGCAGGTTGTTGGTTGCTTTTAGAAACTAACATAACAAAAACGTGCGGTACAGTAAAAAACATGTCACTAAAACATGACAAGTCGTGGACTTGAAGGAAATTGAATTCAAATATGTTAGATATATGCTATTCACCTTTTAATGATAACACATATAAAAAAAGATAACGTAAAAATCTATGTCTTCTTTTCAATATCCGATTTAAATATTTCCGGATATATAGTACCAAGTAAATATTAATTAAAATCATTGGTAAAGTTAGAATTACACTATTATTTGTATGCGGTTAAGCTCTCCGTAATAAAATTAAGCTGTTCTCCTTAAAGATACTAGTCAAATGTAGAAAGTGTAAATATTCTGAATAAATGAATTAGAAAAGTAAATATCTGTCAAGTTCAAGTTGAACGTATATATCAACTACATTTTTAAATAAGTCCATGATTGAAATATGGTACAAAGAAGCATCCTGACATTGGAGAACATTATGTATCCTAGGATGATACGATATTATGTGGCTTGAATATATAACCCACATACTGACTGATACCACCATACAGGTTTTAAGACAGAGACAGAACAAAGTGAAATACAAGTTATTTAAAAATTCTACAACCAATGTATTTCCCTAGAACATAAAGTGAACTTAACAAGAACTTACAGTTCTGTTAATTAAATAGCAAATAAATATTGAATATATATTGAAAGTCGAAATATATGACAATTCTGCTGAATTACAAAGATTTTCCAAATAAGTTCCAATATAGAATATGTGTATGTGCCTTTACACTTCAATCTGGTAATGTCCCAGTTGCCTGTACTGGCGATGTGCTTGCGGTCTTTTGATGTAAACCACTAATGTAATGTAAATATGTCTTTGTCTAATTCACAACATTCTAAATTAATGTTCCAGTAGTAGTATATGGGGGCTCTCTAGCCTCAATGGGAAATCCAGTCAAAAGGGCTTGGGCACATCTAGCCTCAAGGTGAATTTAACATGGGGAAATGTAACATGGAGCAAATGGGGAATTGAATATAGTGACAAGGATTGGGTCACTTTAGTGTCATTGGGACCTTAACGTTAAAAATGAGTATATCAAATTTAAATTTTAATGGGAATTTAACATGAGAATGTCACCTGGAGTTCTAAGGGAATTGAACATTGGTGACTCCATTGTGATTATAGGGTCAAAACTATTGATAGGGTGAAATGTACGTGTAGGGACAAAGGGCTGAGAGGGATAAACATAGATATATATATATAAAGAAACAAATACACATCGAAACAAACAGAAAAGAGGGCAGAGATCTTCTAAAGAAAGACCCACAGATAATAAAAGTCTACGATATGGGTTCAAAACATTTTGTCAAGTATATATATAGGCTCTCTGGCCTGTGCATTAGTCTAAGCACTATCCATTCAAATCTGGACATGGAACAAATCTATTCACATGTTATCTATTTCTTGGATCTAGAAAAAATACTTTTAAAATTAAAGTTTATGCCTTCAAAAAAGACCCTACTTTACATACAACACATAAGCATTTCTTATAAGAATGACACTTTTCATACAACAATTAATATTCGTTTTTAAGAAAAAAACTAAACCAAAACAAGTAACAAACAATCAAATAGGAGAAAGTTCATGTTGCTTTCTATATCCGTCACAGACATTGTTTAAAATCTGGTCAGCTATCGCTTGTGTCCCAGCGTAGATGTTTCCCATTACGTACCCTTTCATTCGTAAATCTGCTTGAGTCTTATGCTCGATACTTGGTGTGTGAAATGATTCATCTTTCTCGTTTGGCAGTGTTAGTCACAATGAACTATTGGTCTTGGACGATATCCCTTTTTATATGCTGCCCAATTTCGACGTGACCGTACGGTAAAGTGAAGTGATTGGGAAGCCGCACTCTCTTCTGGTACACGATTTGATAGACTTTTTCCACAGACCTACTGACGATTTGGTGTGTGGGTACACGTACGTTCTTGTGCGGGTCGTGGGTAGTCACTTTAAAAGTTTCATCCTGTCCAGACTGTAAGCCTTCTTGTAGTACGTCAAAGTTTACCACTTTACTGGTGCGATAATTGAGAGTCAATCCTTTCACTTTACATTCGGTGTGCATACCTCCTTATAGGTCTCGGTATTCGTAGCTGTAATTTTTAGGACCGCCACTTGCAAAACTTAGAATCTGATCGTCGGAATGTTCATCGGTCCAGGCTCCTAAACGGTCTCCTTCGATGGTAGGTTTACACTGGTTCGGTTGGTGAATGTAGCTGCAACTGTCTGTGTCAAAATACAGGACGCGACCTCCTAGCAGTTCTAACACTTCGTACAATTTTAAGCGAGCGTTGGCTGTCACGTAAGCCGCAATGATGACATTTCCAAATATGTCGGCTTCTACAAAGACTAGTTCTTCTTCGTAATTGACAAAGATCAAGTCCTCACGAATGACGTCCGCGTGTTTCATGTATTTGGTTTTGTCGTTAATCATCTGGAAGTAGCGGGAAGGTTCGAACAGATATTGCGTCTTGGGTAAAGACTATCGTTGTGCCATTTTACCCCACAAGCAATTTAGCATCACTTTAGCAAACCATCGCATTCCTTCGTTTTTCTCGATGTGGTCTAAAGTGATGCCTTCCTGCTCGCGATATTTTTCTTTTGAATATATTTTGGTCTTCGGGAGAGTGGCACCAGGACGGATAGCCGCTAGCTTCTTGTTTTAGTTTCAAAATGGCATTCACGTAGTCTGCAAAAATACCTTTCTGTGTCTCTTCGCCCTTGTGGTATTGTTGTGTCTTGGAAAAGTGGTAAATTTCGTGCACTTCTAACACTCGGTATCCCAGGTCCAGAGCTTTAAACAATACCACGCTAACCCACGTTCCTGTCAAGGCGCGTTATTTCTGGCTGCGCTGACAAGGTTGGTCTTGGTTGCACATTTCGGCACAAGTTTGACACAAAGGAAACATCAGTTTTCCTTGACAATGGTGAGATAAAACGGGATGGTACAAGTCCGTAGGAGGCAAGACTTTGCACTTGATCAATCCTTCGTACTGACGTAAGGATACATAGAACACACGTCCAAGTATTTGATTTCTTCTCCCTTCTCCTCGTCCGCTTGGTAGAGCAAACAAGTGGCATTCGTCCGTCGTCCGTACAAACTATCCCGAGGGTTCAATGGGTCCACCAACTTGTAAGCTCGGGATCGGTTTTCAAACGCTGATCGTACTCGTGTTCCCACATTTCCACCACCTGGTATCCTTGCTGTTCTAACTTCAAACGTCGTTGACATGTTTTCTGGTACATCCGTGAAATAAGCATCCGTTAAACTCGTACACGATTTGAGGGTTTTCTAAGTTCCAACCATCCACCGAATACGTTCCAATGGTCTTTTCGCCTCCTCCGTTGCGGGCGTGTTGGATCCATTTGTTTTCTTTGTCACGCAAATAATGGAGCCAGCGTAGGGTTTTGACCGCGTATTGACGTTCTACAAAGTTTGTCGTTTGTGGACTGATGACAGCCAGGGTTTTTTCGGGCATAAATTGATGGCGATACACTAAAGAAAACGCTTTGGCTATGGTACAAGCTTCTTTCAAATGATCGATCCCTCCGTGCTCCATGAAGAATTCCCGAAGTTTTTCACAGCAACGTCGTAAAATGTCCACGTCAGATCGACAATACTTTAACATTTCTTCTTGAAAGTCAAATGAGTCCGAGACGTGAGTCTGGTACCAAGTGATGAAAGCTTCTCGTTGATCGGTACGCATGTTGTCGGGGTCGTAATAGTGAGCCTCGGGCAAATGGGGTAGAACGGTACGTTGATTGGCTTCGGTATTGAAAAAGTGTGGAAAATAACCTTTAGCCATTTCTGGTATTCCAAACGTTTTAGGCATGCGACTCAAAGGCATGGCCAAGTAACTCATCGAATCTTTAAACTGCACTTGTCGTACTTGTATGTGCATGATTTTGGCTCCGTTCAAAGTCACTTTAGGACGTTCGGTACTTTGTTCCGTATAGTATCTGAGCAGAAATTGTCCATCGTATCCCGAGAAATTGTGAGCCATTACCGTGGTATGGCGATGACAATCTCCGTAACGTTCGATGTCTTCCGGACTCCACGTCTCGTCGATGGGGTTTAAGATCCATTGGGCAAAATCGACCAAGGTGTTTGATCCTCGAAATATTTTTTCACGTCCTCCAGGAATCTTGCTACAGTGAGGGCAATGACTAAAGATGGGCTCTTGGATACACTGCTCGCACGCTCGATGAGCCACGCAGAAATTGGGAATGTGAATACCGGTCTCTTGCATGCATTCGAAATCAAAAAAGATAAAATTTACTTTCTTCTGGTCATCTTCTTGTTGGGGTTGGTATTTTTGAATGAAGCATTTGTGTTCCAAATCCACGATTTGGTGACAAATGTGACATCGTTTCTTACCTCGACAAACGTGAAACTTGGCACTATTGGTACGTATGCCTTGTCCACAAGTAGTGCACAATCTCAGGAGTTAACAAGCATTTTTCTGCTGTGAACCTTGCTTCGTCAAATGTTGTTGGTAACAGGTAGGACTGACAAAAGTACGCTGACAAACAGGGCAATGCACTCTTTCTTTTCCTTTGTCCAGACAAGGTTTAGAGGCCAAACATCCCTCACATTTTGATCCACAATACTTGTGTTGTTCTCGATTGTTATAACCATAGTCACACTTTTTACAGTAGCAACTGTATCCCAGGAATCCAGTGATACTGGTAATGGTATCAAAATGCTCATCGCGATGATAGACGTGAATGTATTTTCCGTCCTTGAATTCGTGGCCTCTAAACAAAAGAGTTCCACGCACTTCTTGAGGGTGCACTTTCAATGTGTAACGTGGAGCCAAGACGTCTTGCAATGTTTGCATTTCTGGAATGCCGCAAGGGGTGTCTTTGGATATACCCGCTTGCTGTAACATGAATTCTGCTTCACTTCTTTGTTTGGCTCGGTCAGATTGTCGAATAGTTTTCCAGGCTCTTTTCTATTCTGCCGTGTCGTTCTTGTTGGCATACGTTCGTCCCACGACGACAGCACGGGCTAAACACATCTGGTCTTGAGGATTGTTAATTCGGACGAGGCTTAGTTTGGTGTTGCGAAGGTTGTCGACCAATAATACTTTTTTGCGTCATGTCCCCTGGGGAAGAGACACGTGGGTCATGAACAGTGTGACTTTTCCGTCTGCGATGTGAAACTTGTCATTCGATTGTTGCACATTTTGAATCTTGTCGATGACTTTGGAAGGTGTCAATTCTGATGAACTGCTAAACTCGATCCAAACAGGGGATTTCAAACCGTCGTGATGAAGGGAAAGTGTCAAGCGATCGTCTTCTTTGCATTGGCATCGTAGTTTCAGTGAGGGTAAGAAAGAGTCCTACAAATCGGCTATGAACCCTTCTGCTTTCTCCAAAGGTACTTCCGACTTGAAATCTTTAATTTTCACCGTGTACCTGTAGGCTGTAGTTCTAAATTTTCTAGAGGAGCGTTTTTCCGTCTCTCGAATGTGGTAATACTTTTCGGGTGATACTGGTAGACTTTGGTTTGGAATATGCTCTCTAGGTCTGGCCGCAGACGTGGAAGGTATCGGTTCAGGTTCGCTCATGTCTTCGATTTGAGCGAAAACTTCTTTACGTGTGTGAGGCGATACGTAACGTTGCTGCCTCTTACCTTCTTCTCTCTCACTGAAATCGTGCGACCGTTTCATCTCAATTACTGATTCAGAAATGATTTAACTAAGTTCAATTTATCTTTATATATACCTCTATGTACCTCTAGTTATGATAATGACTTGGTATATTTCACAAGGGCAAGTGAAAGTCCAACAGTTTGGAAGCTCTGGATGACTTATGCAAACGACAATAGTGCGTCTGATACACCTCATGCATCTTGACAACCCTTCGATTCAAATCCTACCACGAAAAGAAAAAGGTTGCAAGAAAAGGAAAAAAAAACTAGACAGTTGGTGTCATCAAGAGCTCCAGAGGCTGTACTGTACTGTTAGAACACGTACGTACTCCATCTAGAAAACAACGCTACTTAACTAAGATGTCTCATTCTCTTTGTCACTTCTACTTTGCTGCTGACCGCGATATCTACCAACCCTGATTTAACACACGTCTTTCTTCATTTGATATTTAAAAAAAATAATAAACCCATTCTTAAACGAACTACCCCTTTTTTGACAACAGCGACGATGTCTCCTCCTGCTCTTACTACTGTTGCTGCACCTACAATGGCGATCGTTTATAAGACCAAAGCATGAGTCAGAGCAAGTTAAGTTGTGAAGTTGAGCGGAGGTGTATAAAAAACAACTGTCAAGACCCTATGTTCCAGTTCTGTTTGTGATATTAACTTGTGATACTTCACATTTTCTAAAGTGTAAATGTGTGCAAGTCGTACAAAAGTTATGTGACTATAGCTTTTGACACTTGCACAGACACTTCACTTCATAAGTGTTCAGACAAAATTACTATCAGATTTTTACCATTATACAAAACACGCACACACTATTCTTTTATGTATTTTTTCTTTTTTAGAAGCTGTAAGATTGTTTATTGCTGTAACGGTATATATTTTGTTTAGTCTATTGCTGCAAAAGAAAATAAATATAGCAAAGGGCTTAAGTTTGTTCATATTTTTATTATTTCAAGCTCTACAAAACGTACCAAGTTTGTTTTGCAAGAGGATTGAAACTTAAAGTTGCGCAGACGTGAAGGAAAACATACCTTTGTTACAAACGTTTGCAATCTGTGTTCATTCTAATCATGCTTGCCTTATATCTTTGTGTTTTAGATAACACATTTCTTCTGATGTAAATACATGCATCTCTGGACAGACAGATTGGGTTATCATCCTTGAGGTTCACTGTACTTTAGTTTATTTACCTTATACAAACCCCAAATTCACTAGTTTGACAAAAATTACCACTCAGTACTATATTATTTCTCTCTACCAAGGCGAATGTGTTTATGTCAAAGCGAGAAAGTATTTTCATGTGTCATGAAGAAATGGTACAATTCGCATCAAAGGGATTGTAAGTCCACACTCCAGTCTGTCTGCGCTGCAATTGAATCAATGCATGAGCCTAGACAAAACAATGCGTCAGTCGTTAGAAGCAATTTATTGGCTACACTTTTTTTCTACCCCCTTAGCTTCGAAATGCCCTCACTCGATGTAGTGAGAACTTCACAAAACGTTTTTGACAGAATGATTTTAGTAGGCTATGTCTGCAATTCATTCTTGTGATATTTTACAATAGTGGTTTATTTCCTAAAGGAATAAGTATGTCAGTGAGATGTGTGTGAAATTTCGTAAGGAAAATATACTACACAAAACATAAAAGTGTCGTGATATTTTTAAAAGTAGGAATAACATTCTCTCTTTCTCTCTCTCTCTTTATCTCTCTCTCTCTCTCTCTCTCTCTCTCTCTCTCTCTCTCTCTCCTAGCAATTTTTATTGAAATCGAATGGCATCTGTTTCTGTTTTGAAGATACCTCTCCAAACGTGTGAGCTGTAGTCACCATAATTACGTAAACTGTTCCGTCTGTCATGTAAATTTGTTTACAAAACTTACACCCAAAAATTATAGAACGATTTTTCTTCTATCAGTAAATCATTGTATGAAACAAAATCCATAATTGACTTGAGCTTGTACAATTCAAGTATCTTAGCTTTATCCTATTTTTGCACACTGCAATGTGTCAAGAAAACAATTCTAACATTAGATCTACCGTTTTTTCTTCTTCTTCCCAAAGGCAACAAAAACAGGTTTTTTTTTTCAAGAATGGCGCGAGTGACATTGCACTGTATAACCCTGCCTATGGTTAACTCTAAATTCTGAAAGCGGAACATGCGTTCAGAACAATTATAACAATGTTCGACCTATTTCTCTCAGTTTAGACTGTCGATAGAACAAGGCACATTTTGGTACTGCATCTTTTCCATACCCTTAAATTTGTGAAAACTTTGCAACTTTGTTGGTAGTGTGTGCTGCGAAACACAGGACACCTCGTACATTTTCGATCCACAGCAAAATGTTAAGTAGGCAATTGACAATACGTACCGCACTATCTTCTGTATAATATTGATGAATGAATGAATGAAAACAATGAACATTTATCATATGTAATGTGTGTTGGTCTTTATTAACGTTGTCCTGATCACACCGCAAAAAAATAACAGACTCCAAAATGGTGTCCTACGTTTTGTATTTATTTACCAGTAATGTTAGCTATGTCTGCCCATCTCTCAAACACTCCAGGCTAAAGTATCGCCCAATCTACTGTTACCCATTTCAGTACAATTTGTGTGCGTGCTGTTGCTTTAGAAAAAAATATGTGTTAGACTTACCGTAATGGTTATATAAAAAACAGACCCCAAAATGGTGTTTAACGTTTTTATTTTGAAACCATTTGTTTTTTCTTTCTTTCATTCTAAAACTTACACCTGTCCACTAGTCACTTTCCAAACAAAAAAACGTATGCTCAAATAATCGCACCATCGTTGAAATGTCAGTCTTATTGCGAAATACACCAAAACATGTTTCGATGTAGTGAGAACTTCACAAAACGTTTTTGACAGAATGATTTTAGTAGGCTATGTCTGCAATTCATTCTTGTGATATTTTACAATAGTGGTTTATTTCCTAAAGGAATAAGTATGTCAGTGAGATGTGTGTGAAATTTCGTAAGGAAAATATACTATACAAAACGTAAAAGAGTCGTGATATTTTTAAAAGTAGGAATAACATTCTCTCTCTCTCTCTCTCTCTCTCTCTCTCTCTCTCTCTCTCTCTCTCTCTCTCTCTCTCTCTCTCTCTCTCTCTCCGTCCTAGCAATTTTTATTGAAATCTAATGACATATGTTCCTGTTTTGAAGATACCTATCCAAAATTGTGAGCTGTAGTCACCATAATTACGTAAACTTTTCCGTCTGTCATGTAAATTTGTTTACAAGACTTACACCCTAAAATTATAGAACGATTTTTTCTTCTATCAGTAAATCATTGTATGAAACAAAATCTTGAGTTGACTTGAGCTTGTACAATTCAGGTATTTTAGCTTAATCCTTTTTTTGCACACTGCAATGTCTCAAGAAAACAATTCTAACATTAGATCTACCGTTTTTTCTTCTTTTTCCAAAGGCAACAAACACAGGTTTTTTTCAAGAATGGCGCGAGTGACATTGCACTGTATAACCCTGCCTATGGTTAACTCTAAATTCTGAAAGCGGAACATGCGTTCAGAACAATTATAACAATGTTCGACCTATTTCTCTCAGTTTAGACTGTCGATAGAACAAGGCACATTTTGGTACTGCATCTTTTCCATACCCTTAAATTTGTGAAAACTTTGCAACTTTGTTGGTAGTGTGTGCTGCGAAACACAGGACACCTCGTACATTTTCGATCCACAGCAAAATGTTAAGTAGGCAATTGACAATACGTACCGCACTATCTTCTGTATAATATTGATGAATGAATGAATGAAAACAATGAACATTTATCATATGTAATGTGTGTTGGTCTTTATTAACGTTGTCCTGATCACACCGCAAAAAAATAACAGACTCCAAAATGGTGTCCTACGTTTTGTATTTATTTACCAGTAATGTTAGCTATGTCTGCCCATCTCTCAAACACTCCAGGCTAAAGTATCGCCCAATCTACTGTTACCCATTTCAGTACAATTTGTGTGCGTGCTGTTGCTTTAGAAAAAAATATGTGTTAGACTTACCGTAATGGTTATATAAAAAACAGACCCCAAAATGGTGTTTAACGTTTTTATTTTGAAACCATTTGTTTTTTCTTTCTTTCATTCTAAAACTTACACCTGTCCACTAGTCACTTTCCAAACAAAAAAACGTATGCTCAAATAATCGCACCATCGTTGAAATGTCAGTCTTATTGCGAAATACACCAAAACATGTTTCGATGTAGTGAGAACTTCACAAAACGTTTTTGACAGAATGATTTTAGTAGGCTATGTCTGCAATTCATTCTTGTGATATTTTACAATAGTGGTTTATTTCCTAAAGGAATAAGTATGTCAGTGAGATGTGTGTGAAATTTCGTAAGGAAAATATACTATACAAAACGTAAAAGAGTCGTGATATTTTTAAAAGTAGGAATAACATTCTCTCTCTCTCTCTCTCTCTCTCTCTCTCTCTCTCTCTCTCTCTCTCTCTCTCTCTCTCCGTCCTAGCAATTTTTATTGAAATCTAATGACATATGTTCCTGTTTTGAAGATACCTATCCAAAATTGTGAGCTGTAGTCACCATAATTACGTAAACTTTTCCGTCTGTCATGTAAATTTGTTTACAAGACTTACACCCTAAAATTATAGAACGATTTTTTCTTCTATCAGTAAATCATTGTATGAAACAAAATCTTGAGTTGACTTGAGCTTGTACAATTCAGGTATTTTAGCTTAATCCTTTTTTTGCACACTGCAATGTCTCAAGAAAACAATTCTAACATTAGATCTACCGTTTTTTCTTCTTTTTCCAAAGGCAACAAACACAGGGTTTTTTCAAGAATGGCGCGAGTGACATTGCACTGTATAACCCTGCCTATGGTTAACTCTAAATTCTGAAAGCGGAACATGCGTTCAGAACAATTATAACAATGTTCGACCTATTTCTCTCAGTTTAGACTGTCGATAGAACAAGGCACATTTTGGTACTGCATCTTTTCCATACCCTTAAATTTGTGAAAACTTTGCAACTTTGTTGGTAGTGTGTGCTGCGAAACACAGGACACCTCGTACATTTTCGATCCACAGCAAAATGTTAAGTAGGCAATTGACAATACGTACCGCACTATCTTCTGTATAATATTGATGAATGAATGAATGAAAACAATGAACATTTATCATATGTAATGTGTGTTGGTCTTTATTAACGTTGTCCTGATCACACCGCAAAAAAATAACAGACTCCAAAATGGTGTCCTACGTTTTGTATTTATTTACCAGTAATGTTAGCTATGTCTGCCCATCTCTCAAACACTCCAGGCTAAAGTATCGCCCAATCTACTGTTACCCATTTCAGTACAATTTGTGTGCGTGCTGTTGCTTTAGAAAAAAATATGTGTTAGACTTACCGTAATGGTTATATAAAAAACAGACCCCAAAATGGTGTTTAACGTTTTTATTTTGAAACCATTTGTTTTTTCTTTCTTTCATTCTAAAACTTACACCTGTCCACTAGTCACTTTCCAAACAAAAAAACGTATGCTCAAATAATCGCACCATCGTTGAAATGTCAGTCTTATTGCGAAATACACCAAAACATGTTTCGATGTAGTGAGAACTTCACAAAACGTTTTTGACAGAATGATTTTAGTAGGCTATGTCTGCAATTCATTCTTGTGATATTTTACAATAGTGGTTTATTTCCTAAAGGAATAAGTATGTCAGTGAGATGTGTGTGAAATTTCGTAAGGAAAATATACTATACAAAACGTAAAAGAGTCGTGATATTTTTAAAAGTAGGAATAACATTCTCTCTCTCTCTCTCTCTCTCTCTCTCTCTCTCTCTCTCTCTCTCTCTCTCTCTCTCCGTCCTAGCAATTTTTATTGAAATCTAATGACATATGTTCCTGTTTTGAAGATACCTATCCAAAATTGTGAGCTGTAGTCACCATAATTACGTAAACTTTTCCGTCTGTCATGTAAATTTGTTTACAAGACTTACACCCTAAAATTATAGAACGATTTTTTCTTCTATCAGTAAATCATTGTATGAAACAAAATCTTGAGTTGACTTGAGCTTGTACAATTCAGGTATTTTAGCTTAATCCTTTTTTTGCACACTGCAATGTCTCAAGAAAACAATTCTAACATTAGATCTACCGTTTTTTCTTCTTTTTCCAAAGGCAACAAACACAGGGTTTTTTCAAGAATGGCGCGAGTGACATTGCACTGTATAACCCTGCCTATGGTTAACTCTAAATTCTGAAAGCGGAACATGCGTTCAGAACAATTATAACAATGTTCGACCTATTTCTCTCAGTTTAGACTGTCGATAGAACAAGGCACATTTTGGTACTGCATCTTTTCCATACCCTTAAATTTGTGAAAACTTTGCAACTTTGTTGGTAGTGTGTGCTGCGAAACACAGGACACCTCGTACATTTTCGATCCACAGCAAAATGTTAAGTAGGCAATTGACAATACGTACCGCACTATCTTCTGTATAATATTGATGAATGAATGAATGAAAACAATGAACATTTATCATATGTAATGTGTGTTGGTCTTTATTAACGTTGTCCTGATCACACCGCAAAAAAATAACAGACTCCAAAATGGTGTCCTACGTTTTGTATTTATTTACCAGTAATGTTAGCTATGTCTGCCCATCTCTCAAACACTCCAGGCTAAAGTATCGCCCAATCTACTGTTACCCATTTCAGTACAATTTGTGTGCGTGCTGTTGCTTTAGAAAAAAATATGTGTTAGACTTACCGTAATGGTTATATAAAAAACAGACCCCAAAATGGTGTTTAACGTTTTTATTTTGAAACCATTTGTTTTTTCTTTCTTTCATTCTAAAACTTACACCTGTCCACTAGTCACTTTCCAAACAAAAAAACGTATGCTCAAATAATCGCACCATCGTTGAAATGTCAGTCTTATTGCGAAATACACCAAAACATGTTTCGATGTAGTGAGAACTTCACAAAACGTTTTTGACAGAATGATTTTAGTAGGCTATGTCTGCAATTCATTCTTGTGATATTTTACAATAGTGGTTTATTTCCTAAAGGAATAAGTATGTCAGTGAGATGTGTGTGAAATTTCGTAAGGAAAATATACTATACAAAACGTAAAAGAGTCGTGATATTTTTAAAAGTAGGAATAACATTCTCTCTCTCTCTCTCTCTCTCTCTCTCTCTCTCTCTCTCTCCGTCCTAGCAATTTTTATTGAAATCTAATGACATATGTTCCTGTTTTGAAGATACCTATCCAAAATTGTGAGCTGTAGTCACCATAATTACGTAAACTTTTCCGTCTGTCATGTAAATTTGTTTACAAGACTTACACCCTAAAATTATAGAACGATTTTTTCTTCTATCAGTAAATCATTGTATGAAACAAAATCTTGAGTTGACTTGAGCTTGTACAATTCAGGTATTTTAGCTTAATCCTTTTTTTGCACACTGCAATGTCTCAAGAAAACAATTCTAACATTAGATCTACCGTTTTTTCTTCTTTTTCCAAAGGCAACAAACACAGGGTTTTTTCAAGAATGGCGCGAGTGACATTGCACTGTATAACCCTGCCTATGGTTAACTCTAAATTCTGAAAGCGGAACATGCGTTCAGAACAATTATAACAATGTTCGACCTATTTCTCTCAGTTTAGACTGTCGATAGAACAAGGCACATTTTGGTACTGCATCTTTTCCATACCCTTAAATTTGTGAAAACTTTGCAACTTTGTTGGTAGTGTGTGCTGCGAAACACAGGACACCTCGTACATTTTCGATCCACAGCAAAATGTTAAGTAGGCAATTGACAATACGTACCGCACTATCTTCTGTATAATATTGATGAATGAATGAATGAAAACAATGAACATTTATCATATGTAATGTGTGTTGGTCTTTATTAACGTTGTCCTGATCACACCGCAAAAAAATAACAGACTCCAAAATGGTGTCCTACGTTTTGTATTTATTTACCAGTAATGTTAGCTATGTCTGCCCATCTCTCAAACACTCCAGGCTAAAGTATCGCCCAATCTACTGTTACCCATTTCAGTACAATTTGTGTGCGTGCTGTTGCTTTAGAAAAAAATATGTGTTAGACTTACCGTAATGGTTATATAAAAAACAGACCCCAAAATGGTGTTTAACGTTTTTATTTTGAAACCATTTGTTTTTTCTTTCTTTCATTCTAAAACTTACACCTGTCCACTAGTCACTTTCCAAACAAAAAAACGTATGCTCAAATAATCGCACCATCGTTGAAATGTCAGTCTTATTGCGAAATACACCAAAACATGTTTCGATGTAGTGAGAACTTCACAAAACGTTTTTGACAGAATGATTTTAGTAGGCTATGTCTGCAATTCATTCTTGTGATATTTTACAATAGTGGTTTATTTCCTAAAGGAATAAGTATGTCAGTGAGATGTGTGTGAAATTTCGTAAGGAAAATATACTATACAAAACGTAAAAGAGTCGTGATATTTTTAAAAGTAGGAATAACATTCTCTCTCTCTCTCTCTCTCTCTCTCTCTCTCTCTCTCTCTCTCTCTCTCTCCGTCCTAGCAATTTTTATTGAAATCTAATGACATGTGTTCCTGTTTTGAAGATACCTATCCAAAATTGTGAGCTGTAGTCACCATAATTACGTAAACTTTTCCGTCTGTCATGTAAATTTGTTTACAAGACTTACACCCTAAAATTATAGAACGATTTTTTCTTCTATCAGTAAATCATTGTATGAAACAAAATCTTGAGTTGACTTGAGCTTGTACAATTCAGGTATTTTAGCTTAATCCTTTTTTTGCACACTGCAATGTCTCAAGAAAACAATTCTAACATTAGATCTACCGTTTTTTCTTCTTTTTCCAAAGGCAACAAACACAGGGTTTTTTCAAGAATGGCGCGAGTGACATTGCACTGTATAACCCTGCCTATGGTTAACTCTAAATTCTGAAAGCGGAACATGCGTTCAGAACAATTATAACAATGTTCGACCTATTTCTCTCAGTTTAGACTGTCGATAGAACAAGGCACATTTTGGTACTGCATCTTTTCCATACCCTTAAATTTGTGAAAACTTTGCAACTTTGTTGGTAGTGTGTGCTGCGAAACACAGGACACCTCGTACATTTTCGATCCACAGCAAAATGTTAAGTAGGCAATTGACAATACGTACCGCACTATCTTCTGTATAATATTGATGAATGGATTCTTAGCTGCAACGTGGCTCTTAGCTGATTCCAGCTGGGGTAGGTTTCTATTTTTGCTTATATCACAATTGTTTAATTAGTTTCACTGCACTTTTTTACTTTATACTTTAAGTTGAATCACTTTTTCATTATACATTGATACATTTTGTACTCCAATTATCACAATGGCTGAACATGCGGGAGACGGTTCTGGATTCCCTAGGGGAAGCAGGTCTAGACTAAATTTGTATTATGATTGTACCGTAGTTGACAATGTGCTAATTGCACATCACCCTAAGGGTTGCCAGCTCTTGATATCAGGTGATGATGCAACTCCCAAACAAGTGGAGATTCTAGCGGCCCTTAAGGCCATGTCCGTAGATATGGGGAAAATAGCGGCGCTCCAGAATGCTGGACCGAAGAGATATATGCTCTATCCCAAAAACAAAAAAACAGCAATTTTAGATGTTGAATCTTTTATGGTGAAAGGCATCACAATGCATGTGCATGAGGCCCCGCCTATTGAAAGAGAGCTAGGGCCAAAAATGACTGAAATTCATTTTCATGGGCTTCCTTTTTATATCGATACAGTCGAGATAGAAAGGAAAATGTACGAAAGGTTTCATGTCGCCAGTAAGGGAAATAAACTAGCGGACTCATGGGGATTTAATGGTATTACTTCAGCCGTGAGAATGATTAGGGTTGAAAAGGGGCAAGAATCCAAGATACCCCCTTTTTTCTATGTATTGGGCTTTAGAATCCGATCATGGTACAGAGATTGCGAGAGAGACCGCAAGTGCAGTAAGTGTGGACAACTAGGGCACGGGCCTTGGGATTGTAAGGGGGTGACGCAAAAACAAGGACCCTCTTATTCAGATGTACTACAGTCGGAGCCCCAAGTTAACAATAACCCCAATGAAGGATGGGTTCAGGTGGGAATGAGGAAGGAACCTAGGGCGGGGGTGAGTATTCCAACGTTTTCGCACACGAATCCTTTTGAGGTGTTAATAGCTGAAGCAGTTGAGAGTTCTTTTCCTCAGGGGATAGAACCAATACCAAAAGGAACCTCAACGCCCAAAAAAACTCAGAACAAAAAACCAAACAAGAAGAGGAAGGCGGAGAGCCTGTCTTCCTCTTCTGAGGAGGTGCTTCCGTCTTCGGGGGAGGTTGAAAAACCACTTCCCTCCCCTGGGGAGATGGAAAAAATCCCCCAAGAAAAAGAATCAGAAATGAGTCAAGCACAAACTGAGTTATATTCTACAAATGGAAATGAAAAAAACTGCAACATGGATACACTTAATACGACAATTGGCAATGACACCGAAATAGATACATACATTAACACTTTGTTCTTTTCAAATATCACCAGTGATTTTGAAATACCTATAAGTGATACCCAATTTGAGAACAATGACCCAGGCTCCCCTCAAAAGGGGGAAGATACAAGCGCTTAAATTTAAACAATAGTCAATAAATTTATAACCACTAAAATGAGCGGCCACCTGGAGACAAACCAGAAATGGAAGAACAAAACTTCCGTGTACTGTCCTTAAATGTTAATGGATTAAACCAAGAAAAGGTTAATAAGTTAATACAAATAGGGGATTTTGATTTACTGTTTATTCAAGAGACACATAACGGACTAACAGACGAATTAAAAGAACAACTTGAAAGAAAGCTGGATTGCATTATAATTCAAAATGACTATATAGGGAGGGATAAAGGGGGAGGGGTTGCAATTATGATCAAAAATAAAGTAGGAAGTAAATGGGAAAGAATAGAGGAGGGTGCGTTTTTTAGGGGTAGACTAATTCATTTAAAAATAGAGAATTGTCATTTTTTAAACATATATATGCCAGCATCTTATGATATGAAACGAGCTTTCGCAATACAACTTAAGGAGTACTTAGACAACTATATAGGAAACAATTTGATAATAGGTGGGGATTTTAATTGGGTTGGGGACGACATAGACAGAAACACAAATATAACACCTTGCGACTTAGGGATTATGAAGGTAATGAAACTTATAATGGAATCATTAGATTTGGTTGACATATATAGACGATTAAATTTACTAAGGGTGGAATACACTTATACACGAGGGAATACATCAAGTAGATTAGATACATTTTGGGGCACATGTTTTGGAACAAATAAATATATAAAATCAGGGATATCAGATTATCAAGTTTCGGACCATAAATTAATTTATTTAGAAGTAGGGATATCTAAAAGAACTAAATGGGGTCGCGGATCATGGAAATTAAATGCCAAAATATTAAATACCGAAGAATTTATAGAAGAAATAAAAAGGGAAATAGAAGATTTTAAAAATAAAGGGAATAAAGACATTATAGAAGAATGGGATAAATTAAAAGTTAAATTTAAGAAAATAGCAATAAAACATTCAAAATTAAGGGTTAGGAATTTTAAATTAGAAATAGAAGCTATAGAAAATTTAATAACAACAACAACAACACAGAACACAAAAACTACACTAGTATTAAGATTAGAAAAATTAAAGAAAGATTACTATAAAGGGAGGGAAATAAAAGCAGGTATATTTACAGACCTATATGAAAATGCAAGGGGATTATATAAAAGGGAAGTATTAAGAAGGGGGGGAGAAAAAACATTAGAAAGATTAAATACGGGAAGGGAAATACTAGAAGACAAAACTCAAATATTAAATTACATACGGAACTACTATAAGGACCTATATACTTCACAGAGAATAGCAGACGAAGATATAGAAACATACTTACGAGAGACAAATTGTGAGAAAATTACCTCAGAACATAGAGACAAATGTGAGGAATTTATATCACAAGACGAAATAGTAGAGACAATAGGAAAATTAGGTAAAAATAAATCACCAGGGAGAGATGGACTTTCCGCGGAATTCTATAAAAAATTCTGCAGAGAGTTGTCGCCAATTTTAGAATGGTTATACAATAATATTGCACTTAGAAATAGCAAAATGACTAACACAATGAGGGAGGGTATGATAACAATAATATATAAGGGAAAGGGAAATAGGGATGAAATAAAAAACTGGAGACCCATCTCACTCCTTAATGTTGACTATAAAATTTTGAGTAAAATTTTAACGGAAAGGGTCAAAAAGTGTCTTGACCCAATTATAAATATAAATCAAACAAGTGGGCCAAAAGGAAGAAATATACAAAATAACATCTTAAACATTAAAACTATAATTGATCATATAAATATAAATGGTACTACTAGTGCTATGGTACTAATTGACCAAGAAAAAGCCTTTGATCGACTTGAGCAAAACTATATATATAAGACACTAGAAAAATTTGGATTTGGAGAAAATTTCCAAAATTGGACCAAAATTCTGTATAATGATATAAACTCGATTGTACAGGTAAATGGAGCAAAAACGGAAAAATTTGAAATTCAAAGATCAGTGAGGCAAGGCTGCCCACTATCTATGCTATTATATGTAATAGCAATAGAAATCTTAAGTACCAAAGTAAGGAATAACCCAAATATTGTAGGAATCAAAGTTCCAAACATTAAAGAAGAAGTTAAGATGTTACAACATGCTGATGATTGCACAAACTTTATTCAAGATGGAAAATCCTATAATGAACTAATAAAGGAATTTGACAAATTTGGAAAAGTTTCAGGATCTAAGATAAATCCTGATAAAACTGAAATCTTATTAATAGGAGACTGGAGAGGTAAGAAACATGGTCTGCCTGCTCTTCTTATTAAAGATAATATAAAAACATTAGGCGTAAATTTTGGAAAAGATGAACTGGAAGACAATTTAAAAGAAATAAAAGAAAGTATTAAGAAAAATTTGACAATCTGGGCACCATTGCCAATATGCTTAATGGAACGAGCACAAGTTGCAAAAAACTATATGTATGTGCACTTAAATTACAAATTAAAAACAGTAGACATAAAAAATGCAACACTAAAAAATATAGATAACGAGATTATTAACTACTTATGGGCTTTTAAAATACATTACACAACCAAAGATACACTATATAGGGAGGGGGTGAGGGGAGGTCTAGGTCTCCCCCACCCCACCCTAATTAAATGCACCAACATTTTAAATCGATTTAAGGAGATTAAAGTGGAGCCAAAAATACCTTGGCATGGGCTCTACATATATTATTTTGGTTTCTCTATGAAGCAGAGAAACGACATATATAGGAATAATAACTTAATAAAATTATTAGAAGTGCCAAGGAAATTAAGATCAATAAAAGATTTACTATTCAAATACAGAGATGTAAAGGAATTTTGGGACACTGATACAAAATGCACATACAGATGGCTAGCACAAAACACAATAAATAAGGACAAAAATAAGGTAGAACAAAAACACATGAATATTAACTGGGATAGGGCATGGGGAAATTGGGTCAAACTCAGATCCATTAAAATCAAAAGTACCTTGTTCAAATACATGCATGATGCATGGTTGACAGGGGAAATAGCAGTGCGACGGCGTATGATCGCAGTGTCGCCAAAATGTCCACTATGCAAAAATTTCTCTTTTACAAAAAAACATATTATAACGGAATGTCTTATAACTCAAATTGATAGAAACAAAATTGTCACTAATATTTTAAAAAAACAATTATATGACAACATACAACTCTTATATCTAGATGGAAAATTTACAAAGACAATTTTAGAAGAAATATCAGCCTTTATTATTAAGTATATGATAGCATGCGGTCCAATTAAAAACTATGGGGAAAATTTTAGATAAGGAGGGTTCAGGGAACTCAGGAGGAGAAAAGTACGAGCAATGAGAGCACGGGGCTATATCACATGGCGCTACGCGAAGTGGACAGGCCCGTGAAAGAGTTTGGAATAAAGCTCACCTAGAGACATACACATTACAAAACAACTCACGGATTAGATAGGCTCTATAGTTAAGATCTGTTTCCTTTTCTCGTTTTTTCTTTTTCTTGAAAATAAGCATGCTATCATACAAAATCACTGGTGAGAAATGATTTTTACTCTGTGGAGATTTACGAAAATTTACACAGAAAGCCCGTTTAAAGGGAAATATAAAATAATCTTTTGGAATAAAATAAGGATTTAATTATAAATAAATAAAGATCACAAAATAGTATCGAGAGGGGTGAAGTGCAAACAATAATAAAGAAATTGTACGAATCCCATTTCGATCAAAGTGATCTAGTATATAAATAAGGAAATTACAAAACATGGAACATAATATAGCAAACAGTAAAACAATAGATTGGTATCAACCAATATAATTTAAAATTAAGACACCATGATTTGTACCAAATTCAAAATTATTAAAACATATTAATTAAATGAAACTAAAACATATATACTAAGATAAATACCGTTTAGAGGTATTTATATGGTTAGAAAAACTGGAAAAATTTGACAAGAATGGCTATCCTTACAAAATATACAGTATTCATATGAATACATATAGCAACACACATATAGCACAACACAAATAGCATACACAGGATGTAGGAAACCCCTAGCCAGGGTTAACTTTGAGAAACTGAGACAGACACCCATGATGGACCTTTGAGTTCGGGTGGAATGTCATAGAGAAACACTAAGGATAAAAATATCTTCCTATTATTATATAATCCCGATGGGAAAAAATTAAGGTTAGTTTAAATTAAATGGAAATTCATAAAAAAAACATACCAAACTACATATCGGGGGAACACACATACACATAAAACCTTTTTTTAGTTTTTTCAATAGGGAGAGGGGGCATCTGTCTGGTGCCCCCCAAAAAAAAAAAAAATGAAAACAATGAACATTTATCATATGTAATGTGTGTTGGTCTTTATTAACGTTGTCCTGATCACACCGCAAAAAAATAACAGACTCCAAAATGGTGTCCTACGTTTTGTATTTATTTACCAGTAATGTTAGCTATGTCTGCCCATCTCTCAAACACTCCAGGCTAAAGTATCGCCCAATCTACTGTTACCCATTTCAGTACAATTTGTGTGCGTGCTGTTGCTTTAGAAAAAAATATGTGTTAGACTTACCGTAATGGTTATATAAAAAACAGACCCCAAAATGGTGTTTAACGTTTTTATTTTGAAACCATTTGTTTTTTCTTTCTTTCATTCTAAAACTTACACCTGTCCACTAGTCACTTTCCAAACAAAAAAACGTATGCTCAAATAATCGCACCATCGTTGAAATGTCAGTCTTATTGCGAAATACACCAAAACATGTTTCGATGTAGTGAGAACTTCACAAAACGTTTTTGACAGAATGATTTTAGTAGGCTATGTCTGCAATTCATTCTTGTGATATTTTACAATAGTGGTTTATTTCCTAAAGGAATAAGTATGTCAGTGAGATGTGTGTGAAATTTCGTAAGGAAAATATACTATACAAAACGTAAAAGAGTCGTGATATTTTTAAAAGTAGGAATAACATTCTCTCCTCTCTCTCTCTCTCTCTCTCTCTCTCTCTCTCTCTCTCTCTCTCTCTCTCTCTCTCTCTCTCCGTCCTAGCAATTTTTATTGAAATCTAATGACATATGTTCCTGTTTTGAAGATACCTATCCAAAATTGTGAGCTGTAGTCACCATAATTACGTAAACTTTTCCGTCTGTCATGTAAATTTGTTTACAAGACTTACACCCTAAAATTATAGAACGATTTTTTCTTCTATCAGTAAATCATTGTATGAAACAAAATCTTGAGTTGACTTGAGCTTGTACAATTCAGGTATTTTAGCTTAATCCTTTTTTTGCACACTGCAATGTCTCAAGAAAACAATTCTAACATTAGATCTACCGTTTTTTCTTCTTTTTCCAAAGGCAACAAACACAGGGTTTTTTCAAGAATGGCGCGAGTGACATTGCACTGTATAACCCTGCCTATGGTTAACTCTAAATTCTGAAAGCGGAACATGCGTTCAGAACAATTATAACAATGTTCGACCTATTTCTCTCAGTTTAGACTGTCGATAGAACAAGGCACATTTTGGTACTGCATCTTTTCCATACCCTTAAATTTGTGAAAACTTTGCAACTTTGTTGGTAGTGTGTGCTGCGAAACACAGGACACCTCGTACATTTTCGATCCACAGCAAAATGTTAAGTAGGCAATTGACAATACGTACCGCACTATCTTCTGTATAATATTGATGAATGAATGAATGAAAATAATGAACATTTATCATATGTAATGTGTGTTGGTCTTTATTAACGTTGTCCTGATCACACCGCAAAAAAATAACAGACTCCAAAATGGTGTCCTACGTTTTGTATTTATTTACCAGCAATGTTAGCTATGTCTGCCCATCTCTCAAACACTCCAGGCTAAAGTATCGCCCAATCTACTGTTACCCATTTCAGTACAATTTGTGTGCGTGCTGTTGCTTTAGAAAAAAATATGTGTTAGACTTACCGTAATGGTTATATAAAAAACAGACCCCAAAATGGTGTTTAACGTTTTTATTTTGAAACCATTTGTTTTTTCTTTCTTTCATTCTAAAACTTACACCTGTCCACTAGTCACTTTCCAAACAAAAAAACGTATGCTCAAATAATCGCACCATCGTTGAAATGTCAGTCTTATTGCGAAATACACCAAAACATGTTTCGATGTAGTGAGAACTTCACAAAACGTTTTTGACAGAATGATTTTAGTAGGCTATGTCTGCAATTCATTCTTGTGATATTTTACAATAGTGGTTTATTTCCTAAAGGAATAAGTATGTCAGTGAGATGTGTGTGAAATTTCGTAAGGAAAATATACTATACAAAACGTAAAAGAGTCGTGATATTTTTAAAAGTAGGAATAACATTCTCTCTCTCTCTCTCTCTCTCTCTCTCTCTCTCTCTCTCTCTCTCTCTCTCTCTCTCTCCGTCCTAGCAATTTTTATTGAAATCTAATGACATATGTTCCTGTTTTGAAGATACCTATCCAAAATTGTGAGCTGTAGTCACCATAATTACGTAAACTTTTCCGTCTGTCATGTAAATTTGTTTACAAGACTTACACCCTAAAATTATAGAACGATTTTTTCTTCTATCAGTAAATCATTGTATGAAACAAAATCTTGAGTTGACTTGAGCTTGTACAATTCAGGTATTTTAGCTTAATCCTTTTTTTGCACACTGCAATGTCTCAAGAAAACAATTCTAACATTAGATCTACCGTTTTTTCTTCTTTTTCCAAAGGCAACAAACACAGGGTTTTTTCAAGAATGGCGCGAGTGACATTGCACTGTATAACCCTGCCTATGGTTAACTCTAAATTCTGAAAGCGGAACATGCGTTCAGAACAATTATAACAATGTTCGACCTATTTCTCTCAGTTTAGACTGTCGATAGAACAAGGCACATTTTGGTACTGCATCTTTTCCATACCCTTAAATTTGTGAAAACTTTGCAACTTTGTTGGTAGTGTGTGCTGCGAAACACAGGACACCTCGTACATTTTCGATCCACAGCAAAATGTTAAGTAGGCAATTGACAATACGTACCGCACTATCTTCTGTATAATATTGATGAATGAATGAATGAAAACAATGAACATTTATCATATGTAATGTGTGTTGGTCTTTATTAACGTTGTCCTGATCACACCGCAAAAAAATAACAGACTCCAAAATGGTGTCCTACGTTTTGTATTTATTTACCAGTAATGTTAGCTATGTCTGCCCATCTCTCAAACACTCCAGGCTAAAGTATCGCCCAATCTACTGTTACCCATTTCAGTACAATTTGTGTGCGTGCTGTTGCTTTAGAAAAAAATATGTGTTAGACTTACCGTAATGGTTATATAAAAAACAGACCCCAAAATGGTGTTTAACGTTTTTATTTTGAAACCATTTGTTTTTTCTTTCTTTCATTCTAAAACTTACACCTGTCCACTAGTCACTTTCCAAACAAAAAAACGTATGCTCAAATAATCGCACCATCGTTGAAATGTCAGTCTTATTGCGAAATACACCAAAACATGTTTCGATGTAGTGAGAACTTCACAAAACGTTTTTGACAGAATGATTTTAGTAGGCTATGTCTGCAATTCATTCTTGTGATATTTTACAATAGTGGTTTATTTCCTAAAGGAATAAGTATGTCAGTGAGATGTGTGTGAAATTTCGTAAGGAAAATATACTATACAAAACGTAAAAGAGTCGTGATATTTTTAAAAGTAGGAATAACATTCTCTCTCTCTCTCTCTCTCTCTCTCTCTCTCTCTCTCTCTCTCTCTCTCCGTCCTAGCAATTTTTATTGAAATCTAATGACATATGTTCCTGTTTTGAAGATACCTATCCAAAATTGTGAGCTGTAGTCACCATAATTACGTAAACTTTTCCGTCTGTCATGTAAATTTGTTTACAAGACTTACACCCTAAAATTATAGAACGATTTTTTCTTCTATCAGTAAATCATTGTATGAAACAAAATCTTGAGTTGACTTGAGCTTGTACAATTCAGGTATTTTAGCTTAATCCTTTTTTTGCACACTGCAATGTCTCAAGAAAACAATTCTAACATTAGATCTACCGTTTTTTCTTCTTTTTCCAAAGGCAACAAACAGGGTTTTTTCAAGAATGGCGCGAGTGACATTGCACTGTATAACCCTGCCTATGGTTAACTCTAAATTCTGAAAGCGGAACATGCGTTCAGAACAATTATAACAATGTTCGACCTATTTCTCTCAGTTTAGACTGTCGATAGAACAAGGCACATTTTGGTACTGCATCTTTTCCATACCCTTAAATTTGTGAAAACTTTGCAACTTTGTTGGTAGTGTGTGCTGCGAAACACAGGACACCTCGTACATTTTCGATCCACAGCAAAATGTTAAGTAGGCAATTGACAATACGTACCGCACTATCTTCTGTATAATATTGATGAATGAATGAATGAAAACAATGAACATTTATCATATGTAATGTGTGTTGGTCTTTATTAACGTTGTCCTGATCACACCGCAAAAAAATAACAGACTCCAAAATGGTGTCCTACGTTTTGTATTTATTTACCAGTAATGTTAGCTATGTCTGCCCATCTCTCAAACACTCCAGGCTAAAGTATCGCCCAATCTACTGTTACCCATTTCAGTACAATTTGTGTGCGTGCTGTTGCTTTAGAAAAAAATATGTGTTAGACTTACCGTAATGGTTATATAAAAAACAGACCCCAAAATGGTGTTTAACGTTTTTATTTTGAAACCATTTGTTTTTTCTTTCTTTCATTCTAAAACTTACACCTGTCCACTAGTCACTTTCCAAACAAAAAAACGTATGCTCAAATAATCGCACCATCGTTGAAATGTCAGTCTTATTGCGAAATACACCAAAACATGTTTCGATGTAGTGAGAACTTCACAAAACGTTTTTGACAGAATGATTTTAGTAGGCTATGTCTGCAATTCATTCTTGTGATATTTTACAATAGTGGTTTATTTCCTAAAGGAATAAGTATGTCAGTGAGATGTGTGTGAAATTTCGTAAGGAAAATATACTATACAAAACGTAAAAGAGTCGTGATATTTTTAAAAGTAGGAATAACATTCTCTCTCTCTCTCTCTCTCTCTCTCTCTCTCTCTCTCTCTCTCTCTCTCTCTCTCTCTCTCTCCGTCCTAGCAATTTTTATTGAAATCTAATGACATATGTTCCTGTTTTGAAGATACCTATCCAAAATTGTGAGCTGTAGTCACCATAATTACGTAAACTTTTCCGTCTGTCATGTAAATTTGTTTACAAGACTTACACCCTAAAATTATAGAACGATTTTTTCTTCTATCAGTAAATCATTGTATGAAACAAAATCTTGAGTTGACTTGAGCTTGTACAATTCAGGTATTTTAGCTTAATCCTTTTTTTGCACACTGCAATGTCTCAAGAAAACAATTCTAACATTAGATCTACCGTTTTTTCTTCTTTTTCCAAAGGCAACAAACACAGGGTTTTTTCAAGAATGGCGCGAGTGACATTGCACTGTATAACCGGCAGGGTTATACAGTGCAATGTCACTCTCGCCATTCTTGAAAAAACCCTGTGTTTATTGCCTTTGGAAAAAGAAGAAAAACCATAGGCAGTATGGTTAACTCTAAATTCTGAAAGCGAAACATGCGTACAGAACAATCGTAACAATGTTCGAAATACAAAACGTAACACACCATGTTGGGGTCTGTTATTTTTTTTTGCGGTATGATAAGGACAACGTTAATAAAGACCAACACACATTACATATGAGAAATGGTCATTGTTTTCATTCATTCATTCATTCATTCAATCATTCATTCATTTTATATAAAAAGATAGGTTTATTCGTGTGTTGGGGGAGGGGCACCAGACCAGACTCGTGTCCCTCCCCCTATCAAAAAATATAAAAAGTATGTTTATGCATGTGTGTGTTCCCCATGATGTGTTGTTTTGTGTTTTTTAGATTTTTTCTTTAACTTTACCCTGACCTTAATTTTTTTCCATCGGGATTATATACTAATAGAGGGATATTTTGGTCCCTAATGTTTCTATGGAGGGTGTCCCGGGCTTTGAGGCCCATCATGGGTCTCCTGCCTCCTTTAAAATTTCAGAATTAACCCTGGCTAGGGGTTCCCTATATCCTTTGTGTACTATTTGTGTTGTGCTATTTGAATGTGCTATATGTATACATATATATACATTGTGTCTTGTTAGGATAGCTGTCCTAGATCAAATTTCCCAGTTGTATAATTTTCTCTATTTTTTTAAAAACAGACCCCTAAACGGTCTTTGTTTCTTATATATTTAAATTTTAAAACATTTTAATCCTTTTGAATTTGGTACAAAACATGGTGTAATTAAGTTTATTTTTAAATGGTTGTTACCAACCTTATTGTTTTAGTGCTTGTACTATTATTGTCCATGTTTTGTAATCTTCCTTATTTATCGAATAGGACTACTTTGATCGAAACTAGATCTGTAAATTTTTTTTATTTTATTTGTAGGTCACCAGTCTCGATCTTTTTTTTTTCTCCGTCCTTTATTTATTTATTTTATTTATTCTACTCCGTTCCGAAAATCATTTATTTATTTTCCCATGTAAATATGGGCTTTCTGTATAGTTCGTATTGGGTCACCAGTAACTTTTATGAGAGCATGCACGTGCAGTAGGTGGCTGTCTTAGTATGCTATCTAATGTATTTAAAACTGTGTTGTTCTGTTGATATCTCAAGGTGAGTATTTCTCAACTTCGCGTAGCGCCATGTGGTATCGCCTCGTGATCTCCTTGCTGATACTTATCCTCTTGAGGGCCCTGTTTCCCTTCTATCTAACGTTTTCTTTCTATAACAATTACCTGTCCACATGCTCTCATATTCCTAACAATGTAATCTGCTATTTCATCCCGTAGTTTAGTGTTATAAATCCCATCAAAATATAAAATTTGATTGTTATTGTATTGCTGTGTATTTTTAATTTTTCCAATGATTTCAATTCTTTCTGTTTTATTTTTATCACAATTAGTCATAGTATGGATTTTTGTAAAAGGTAGATTTTTACACAATAGACATTTTGGCGATACTCTGACCATATGCCGTCGCACTGCGAAGTCTCCTGTCAACCACGCATCATACATGTATTTGAACAGAATACTTTTCATTTTAAGTGATTTAAGTCTGACCCAGTTTCCCCAGGCCCTATCCCAATCTAGGGTTATGTGTTTCTGTTCTATATTATTTTTTTCCTTATTTATTGTGTGGTCTGTTATCCATTTGTATGTTGATTTTGTGTCAATTTCCCATAATTCTTTTGCGTCCCTATAATTTAGTAACAATTCTTTTATGGATCTTAATTTCCTTGGCATCTCTATTAACTTAACTAGATTATTATTTCTGTGTATGTTTGTTCTCTGCTTCATGGAGAACCCGTAGAAATATATATAGAGACCTCGCCAGGCTATTTTTGGCTCTGCTTTAAGTTCCTTAAACCTGTTTAAAATGTTGGTGTATTTAATCAGGGTTGGATAGAGGATGCCTAGGCCTCCCCTCTTTTCTTCCCTATATAGTGTTTCTTTGTTTATGTAGAGCATTTTAAAAGCCCATACATATTTGATAATTCCGATATCTATGTTTTTAAGCGTTGCGTTTGATATGTCTAACGATTTTAATTTATAATTAAGGTGCACATACATATATTTTTTTGCTACTTGTGTCCGTTCCAAAAGGCATAGTGGCGTGAAAAAAAAGAGTGCGATACGTATTGTCGATTGACTGCTTTTTTGGGGGGAGGGGGCACCAGACAGATGCCCCCTTCCCCTATTGAAAAAACTAATAAAAAAGTTTTATGTGTGTGTGTTCCCCCAATGTGTAGTTTTGTGGGTTTTTTTGGGGGGAATTCCATTTAATTTTAACCTATCCTTAATTTTTTCCCATCGGGATTATATGATAATAGGAGGATATTTTGGTCCTTAGTGTTTTTCTATGACATTTTCACCCGAGCCCAAAGGCCCATCATGGGTGTCTGTCTTAATTTCTCAAAGTTAACCCTGGCTAGGGGTTTCCTGTATCATTTGTATGTTATTTGTGTTGTGCTATTTGTATGTTGCTATATGTATACATTATATGTATACAGTGTATTTTTTAAGGATAGCCATTCTTGTCATATTTCACAGTTTTCTAATCATATAAATACATCTAAACGGTATTTTTAAATATATTTTTTAATTTCATTTAATTTATATTTTTAACAATTTTGAATTTAGTACAAACACATGGTGTATTAAATTTAGTTTAAATTGGTTGTTTCCAATCTATTGTTTTAATGTTTGCTTTATGGTGTTCCATGTTTTGTAATCTTCCTTATTTATATAATAGATCACTTGGATTGAAACGGGATCTGTACAATTTCTTTATTTTGTTTGCACGTCACCCGTCTCGACCTTTTTTTTTTGTAATCTGTATTTATTTATCATTAAGTCCTTATTCCATTCCAAAAGAATATTTTATATTTCGCTTTAAACGGGTATTTTAACAAATCTCCACAGAGTATTAATTTGTCACCAGTGACTTTGTATAATAGCATGCTTTTCTTGGGGAAAGGTAATATCGTAACAAAAAAAAGCCTATCTAATCCGTGTGTTGTTTTGATTGTGCATAAGTCTCTAGGTGAGTTTGTTTCCCAACTCTTTCACGGGCCTGTCCACTTCGCGTAGCGCCATGTGATTTAGCCCCGTGTTCTCATTGCTAGTACTTTCTCCTCCTGAGTTCCTGTCCCTCCCTTCTATCTAATTTTTTCCCCATACTTAAATACTGGACCGCATGCTATCATATTCTTAACTATAAATGCTGTTATCTTATACAATGTTTCTTTGGGAAATTTCCCATCTAAGTATAATAAATCTGTATCTTGGTATATTTGGTTTCTATTTATAGTCGTTATAACGTTGTTCCTTGCTTCTATATTAAAAGTACATTTTGTCATGACATGATTTTTTGAGAAAAAAAGTTTTTGCACAGTGGACATTTTGGAGACACATCGATCATATGCCGTCTCACTGCTATTTCCCCTGTCAACCACGCATCGTGCATGTATTTGAACAGGGTACTTTTCATTTGTATGGATCCTAGTTTGACCCAGTTTCCCCATGCCCTATCCCAATTAATGTTTATGTTTTTTTGTTCTACCTTATTTTTTTCCTTATTTATTGTGTTTGGTGTTAGCCATCTGTATGTGGATTTTGTATCAATTTCCCAAAATTCCTTAACATCCCTATATTTAAAAAATAAATCTTTTATTGATCTTAAATTTCTTGTCACTTCTACAATTTTTGTTAATTTATTATTCCTATGTATGTCATTTCTCTGCTTCATGGAGAAACCAAAGTAATAAATATAGAGCCCTTGCCAAACTATTTTTGGCTCCGCTTTAATCTTAAATCTATTTAAAATGTTGGTGTATTTAATTAGGGTGCGGTGGGGGAGACCTAAACCTCCCCTCTTCCCCTCCCTATATAAAATTTCTTTGTTTGTGTAGTGTATTTTAAATGCCCATAAGTATTTAATAATGCCGTTATCTATTTCTTTTAATGTTGCGTTTTTAATGTCTACTGTTTTTTGTTTGTAATTTAGGTGCACGTACATGTAATTTTTTGCAACTCGTGCTCGTTCCATTAAGCAAATTGACATTAGTGCCCAGATTTGCAAAAAAATTTCAATACTTTCCCTGATTTTCCATCTTGGATAAAATTTGTACAATCGTCAGCGTGTTGTATCATCTTCACTTCTTCTTTTATAATTGGAACTTTGATCCCTACTATTTTTTGGTTTTTCTTAACTTTGATACTTAGTATTTCTATTGCTATTACATATAATAGCATAGATAGTGGGCATCCTTGCCTCACCGATCTTTGAATTTCAAATTTCTCCGTTTTTGCTCCATTTACCTGTACAATTGAGTTTATATCACTGTACAGGATTTTGGTCCAATTTTGGAAGTTTTCTCCAAATCCAAATTTTTCTAGTGTCTTATATAGGTAGTTTTGCTCAAGTCTATCAAAGGCTTTTTCCTGGTCAATTAGTACCATAGCACTAGTATTACCAGTTATATTTATATGGTCTATTATAGTTTTAATGTTTATAATGTTGTTTTGTATGTCTCTTCCTTTTAGCCCACTTGTTTAGTTTATATTTTACTAATAATTTTATAGTCAACATTAAGGAGTGAGATGGGTCTCCAATTTTTAATTTCATCCCTATTTCCCTTTCCCTTATATATTAATGTTATCATACCCTCCCTCACTGTGTTAGACATTTTTCTATTTCTAGGTGCAATATTATTATATAACCATTCTAAAACTGGCGACAACTCCCCGCATAATTTTTGATAGAATTCCGCTGAGAGTCCATCTCTCCCTGGTGATTTATTTTTGGATAATTTCCCTATTGTCTCTACTATTTCGTCTTGTGATATAAATTCCTGACATTTGTTTCTATGTTCTGAGGTAATTTTCTCACAATTCGTCTCTCGTAAGTATGTTTCTATATCATCGTCTGCTATCTTCTGTGAAGTATATAGGTCCTTATAGTAACTCCGTATTTAATCTAGTATTTGAGTTTTGTCCTCCAGTATCTCCCTTCCCGTATTTAAAGTTTCTAGTGTTCTTTCCCCCTCTTCTTAATTCCTCCCTTTTATATATCCCTGCTGCATTTTCATATAGTTCTTTAAATATACCTGCTTTTATTTCCCTCCCTTTATAATGTTCTTTTTGTAAAGTTGCTAATCTTAACGCTAATGTTTCTTTTGTGTTCTGTATTGTTGATGTGTTTATTAAATTTTCTAAAGCTTGTATTTCTAGTTTAAATTTCCTAACCCTTATTTTTGAATGATATATTGTTATATTTTTAAATTTTACTTTTAATTTATCCCATTCTTCTATATCTTTATTCCCTTTAATTTTAAATTCTTCTATTTCCCTTTTAATTTCTTCTATAAATTTCTCATTATTTAATATTTTTGTATTTAATTTCCATGAACCTCTTCCCCATTTAGTTCTTTTTTGTATTCCTACTTCTAAATAAATTAGTTTATGGTCCGAAATTTTATAATCTGATATCCCTGATTTTATATATTTATTTGTTCCAAAAGATGTGCCCCAAAATTTATCTAATCTACTTGCTCCGTTTCCACGTGTATAAGCGTATTCCACCCTTGGTAAATTTAACCGTCTATATTATGTTAATCAAATTTAGTGACTCCATGCTTAGTTCCATTATATCCTTAATTTGTAAGTCGCCGTGTATCAGTTTTCCCGTTCTGTCTATTTCGTCCTCTACCCAATTAAAATCCCCTCTTATTATCAAATTTTCCCCTATATAGTTGTCTAAGTACTCCATAAGTTGTGTTGCAAAGGCTCTTTTCATATTTGTTTTGGCTGGCATATATATATTTAAAAAATGATTATTTCCCATTTTAAATGAATGAGTCTTCCCTTAAAAAAATCCCCTTCCTCTATTCTTTCCCATTTAACTCCTACTTTATTTTTTATCATAATTGCTATCCCCCCTCCTTTATCTCTCCCTACATAGTTGTTTTTAATTATTATGCAGTCCAGCTCCCTTTCAAGTTGTTCTTTTATTTCGTCCGTTAATCCATTATGCGTCTCTTGTACAAAGAGTAAGTCAAAGTCCCCTATTTGTGTTAATTTAGTTATTTTCCCTTTATCTAATCCATTCACATATATAGACAGCAAACGGAAGTTTTGTTCTTCCATTTGTGTTTTTTCCTCCCAGGTGGCCGTTTATTCTAGTGGTTATTAGTTATTGTCTATTGTTTGAAATTTAATTCCCTATATCTTCCCCCTCTTTAGGGGATCCTGGGTCATCTGTTGCTAATTGAAAACTACTATTTGGTATTTCGAAGTCACTGGTGACTTGTGATGTAAATAGTGTTTCGTTAAAAGTTTCCCACTTTTCTATCCCCACAGGGGTTGTAGTTGTGTTTAGAGTATCCAGTATACTGTCTTCTCCATTTTCCTCTATTGATTCTCACTCACCTATTGGGAATTTTTCCCTTTCAACATATTTCTTATCCTTCCCTTTCCCTTTTGGTTGTTCCTCAAATGATTCCTATGGTTCCGTTTGTTCCATTTCCAATTCTTCTTCTGAAGAAGATAGACTGGCTACCTTCCTTTTCTTGGTTTTTGTTTTTTTGATAGGGGTTGATGTTCCCACCGGTTCCATTTCTCCCATTGTTTTAAACGACCCTTCCGATTCTTTTTGGACCAATTTTTCAAAAGGGTTTATGTTTGTAAATGTTGGTATTCTAACTTGGGGCATTGGTTCTTTTCCCCTTTTCTCTTTTACAACTTTAACCCATGTTTCCTTCTCTACTTGGCTGCCATTCTGTGGATTCAATTGTCTATTCATCCCATTCCCTGCATTCACAGCTGCATATGTTGTCTCTTTCTCTCCACCCATTTCCCTTTTACATTCCCATGGGCCATGACCCATTTCTCCACATTTGGAACATTTTCTGTCACGCTCGCAGTCTTTATACCACGAGCGGACCCTGAAACCCATAACATAAAAGAATGGCGGTATTTATTTTTTTTGCTTGGTCTTCTTCTACTTTTACTATTCTAACCCCTGAGGTTATGTTGCCATAACCCCAGTAGTTACTTAGCTTATTTCCTTTACTCATCACCTCAAATCTTGTGAGAAGTTTGTGTTCCAATTCTTTTGTATCCACTTGGTACGGAAGACCGTGGAAAAGGACTTTTTCCCCAATTTCTCTTTCGAAAGGTGGCGCTTCATGCACGTGTGCTATTTTGCCTTTCACAGAAAAAGTCTAGCATGTTAGTATTGGTTTGGTTGCCTCTTTGGGATATAACATAAATTGCTTTGGCCCAGCATTCTGCAGTGCCGCTATCTTTGTCATATCAATATCCATTGCCTGGAGAGCCGCCAAGATTTCTATCTGCTTCGGGGCGACATCGTCACCACCGAAATCAAGTAACTGGCATCCTTTCTGATGAAAGGCCAGTAACATATTATCCTCAACCTTCACCTCAAAGTAGAGCTGAAGGCGAGATCTACTCCTCTTTGATTTTTCCCCCTGAGGGATGGAGGGGTCCATTACCCTAGCTTCTGCCATTTTGAAAGGATATGGATAATTCAAAAAAAAAATTAAAAAATTGAAAACAGTGCAAAATGAAATAAATTGTGCAGTGAACTATTACAAAAATCGTGAAATATAAAAAAATTAAAAACCCTCTTTGAAATCTCTTCACACAAAAGTAAGTACAAAGTAAAGTGACTACTTAACATTTTGCAGTAGATCGAAAATTTACGAGGTGTCCTGTGTTTCGTAGCACACGCTACCAACAATGTTGCAAAGTTTTCAGAAATCTAAGGGTATGGAAAAGAAGCAGTACCAAAACTTGCCTTGTTCTATCGACAGTCTAAACTGAGAGAAAAAGGTCGAATATTGTTATAATTGTTCTGAACGCATGTTCCGCTTTCAGAATTTAGAGTTAACCATAGGCAGGGTTATACAGTGCAATGTCACTCGCGCCATTCTTGAAAAAAACCTGTTTTTGTTGCCTTTGGGAAGAAGAAGAAAAAACGGTAGATCTAATGTTAGAATTGTTTTCTTGACACATTGCAGTGTGCAAACATAAGATAAAGCTAAGATACTTGAATTGTACAAGCTCAAGTCAACTCAAGATTTTGTTTCATACAATGATTTACTGATAGAAGAAAAATCGTTCTATAATTTTAGGATGTAAGTTTTGAAAACAAATTTACATGACAGACGGAACCGTGTTTACGTAATTATGTTGACTACAGCTCACAATTTTGGATAGGTATCTTCAAAACAGGAACAGATGCCATTAGATTTCAATAAAAATTGCTAGGACGGAGAGAGAGAGAGAGAGAGAGAGAGAGAGAGAGAGAGAGAGAGAGAGAGAGAGAGAGAGAGAGAGAGAATGTTATTCCTACTTTTAAAAATATCACGACTCTTTTACGTTTTGTAAAGTATATTTTCCTTACGAAATTTCACACACATCTCACTGACATACTTATTCCTTTAGGAAATAAACCACTATTGTAAAATATCACAAGAATGAATTGCAGACATAGCCTACTAAAATCATTCTGTCAAAAACGTTTTGTGAAGTTCTCACAGAATAGTACATCCAAACATGTTTTGGTATATGTGACTACCCACGAACCGCACAAGATCGTACGTTTACCCACACACCAAATCGTCAGTAGGTCTTTGGAAAATGTCTATCAAATCGTGTACCAGAAGAGAGTGCGGCTTCCCAATCACTTCACTTTACCGTACGGTCACGTCGAGATTGTGAAGCATATAAAAAGGGACATCGTCCAAGACCAATAGTTCGTTGTGACTAACACTGCCAAACGAGAAAGATGAATCATTTCACACACCAAGTATTGAGCGTAAGACTCAAGCAGATTTACGAATGAAAGGGTACGTAATGGGAAACATCTACGCTGGGACACAAGCGATAGCTGACCAGATTTTAAACAATGTCTGTGACGGATATAGAAAGCAACATGAACTTTCTCCTATTTGATTGTTTGTTACTTGTTTTGGTTTAGCTTTTTTCTTCAAAATGAATATTAATCGTTGTATGAAAAGTGTCATTCTTATATGAAATGTTTATGTATTGTATGTAAAGTAGGATCTTTTTTGAAGGCATAAACGTTAATTTTAAAAGTATTTTTTCTAGATCCAAGAAATAGATAACATGTGAATAGATTTGTTCCATGTCCAGATTTGAATGTTTTTAATGGATAGTGCTTAGACTAAAGCACAGGCCAGAGAACCCATGTATATACTTGAATAATTGTTTTGAACCCATATGGTAGACTTTTATTATCTGTGGGTCTTTCTTTAGAAGATCTCTGCCCTCTTTTCTGTGTGTTTCGATGTGTATTTGTTTCTTTATGTATATCTATGTTTGTCCCTCTCAGCCCTTTGTCCCTACACGTACATTTTACCCTATCAATAGTTTTGACCCTATAAACACAATGAAGTCACCAATGTTCAATTCCCTTCGAACTCCAGGTGACATTCCCATAGTAAATTCCCATGAACACTAATTCTGATATACCCATTTTTAACGTTAAGGTCCCAATGACACTAAAGCGACCCAATCCTTGTCACTATGTTCAATTTCCCATTCGCTCCATGTTACATTTCCCCATGTTAAACTCCCCTTGAGGCTAGATGTGCCCAAGCCCTTTTTGACTGGGTTTCCCATTGAAACTAGAGTGCCCCCATATACTACTACCAGTCCTACTAATATTATTGATGAGCACTTTGTATTTCTAGTGTACAATATTTTAATAAAGACTCCCACGTAATTGAAATAGTTTTAGTTTGAAAGAAGAGTTGTTTGGACACCATTGGCCGATTCGTACAAGTATCTATGGTCCTTAATAGTGCACACCTCACTACATGCATATACACTCTCTTCCTTTGAGACCTTCTGAAAGAAAACAATATATATAATGTTTCTCATGTATAAAATCATAACGTAATAGTTTGCCGATATCGTTGCTGTATGAACGTTTTCTTTGCATTGAACCTAATTAAATATTTTACCGCTAGGAAAACTAAATTCCGCTACATTTAAAGAGTATGGATATTCGCAATACTTGACATATAGGTATGTATTTAGCATTAAAAGAATGTTATGTATACAACAATATTGGGGTTTTCAATTCATTTTCGTAACGGATATTTAATTAATAACATTATTCATACTAAATTTCTTATCAATAGAGAAGTTCGTTTATAAAATTCCAAGGTTGATATATCCTATAGTTTAGATAAACTTCACGTGATCTGTCGGGGAAATATATGTAAGCGCCGTCCGTTTGACAAAAGTTCCTCTTGGTCGCATCAAACCACTGCCAATTTCAATGCCATGTACATTTGTGGTAACAGTATGGAAGATTAAATTGTGATTCCAGTTTATGCACTATCGACTAAGGCAAAATCCGAAGTCTATTGCCAGATGTCATGGTTTGCAGGACCTACAAACATGAACTGATGTGCTATGTAACAAAACGCCTATAACGTTATATTTATTTTGTAGAATCGTTTAAATGGTTTATCGAGGAATGTTTCGAAATTTCAAAGGTAAACAAACCAATACACATGCATGGTAGAAAGTAGTCCTTGGAGGAATTGGGACTGATGTCAATGGCATAATTTATATCAACATTGATACGAATAGTACATTTATGTCTTTTTAGATGTCAAACGTGTGAAATTATGGTCATGCTAGTCTTTGAATTTATTGGCAAGAACTATAATATTTAAATCATGACGCGAGCTTCGTGCATGTACAAAATGGTGCATGCATAAAACAAATCAAGAGAGAAAGACTTACACACAGACAAACTGAAAGACAGAAACAGAGTTGGATCTAATTCAAACATTGAGGAAACTTTTGCTCCTGCAGTTTTGTTATTGATGATTTAGTTTTTCCTGTTAATTTAAGTTCTCTCAAGCTCATATATGCTGCCGAAATATATAAGGGGTAAATCGAATTATTGACCTGCCCCCATCATTGAGTATTTGGAGGCGAAACCTCTTCCTTCATCACCACCATCACCAAAATATTGTAACGGAAAGCGGCATGTTTATTATCAAAATCATACTCTGCCAAATCTGTATGGTCTAAAACTTCCGCATGAACCTTCAACATAGAGATATTTTATTCCACACTATAATAATCAGAGGAGAACGACCGAAATCCATGCATGATAGTACATTTTGAGATAGGAAGGTGACCTGCTTACGGTTCGATGATGCAAGTCTCGCTGTGCATGTTCGCTTGCTTTCTGAAATTTGGCGTTGTGAGCAAATATGGACTATGCCAAACAATATATCATGGAACACGTTGTTGTCGACCATATTTTTGGCAACCTTCATGGTCAGCCCATTATTACAAGACTGAAAATATTAATCCGTTTGTATCAGCTGGAACAGTGTAGATATAAAAATACAAAATAGAGATTAATAAGGGCAGAAGTGTTATAAATATGGACTGAAGTGTTATAACATGATATTTAAGACCATCGACAGAAGCAGATAGTTGTACCTGTATGGGTTATCATGTGGAAAACAATATGAAAAACTAACTAATTATTTTGAATTTCGATAATGTAGGTGCTCTGACAATGAATGAAGCTGTAAAACGATAGCAATAATCTTTGGAAGTACTATCAATACTTTGTACCGTTTACATAAATTAAATGTAGAAATATACCTTAAACGTAAATATATCAAGGATTGGCGGACATTTTTAAGGCATGTTATAAACCCATATTTATTCTTGTCAAAAAAGGTTGGGTTATGTTTCCATCCATCAGATAACCGAATTTAAAGAATTCAACAATTCAAACTTAAGTATTTTAAAAAATGTATATCCTCCCAGAACATGAACGAACGATGATAAAGAACGAAGAATGTTTGATATATTAGTTGTTATACGGTCCAACTCATAACATGAAATAGTTTCAGTGCTCTTTAAAAATAATTGAAAGTGTTATTCACTGTCCATCATTGAGAGATAAATATAGCTGACTACTGTTTTGTTCTCAATAGCAATATTATTACACTCACAAATGTGAAATGTAAAATCCATTGTTCATCAAAATACCGCCTCTTTAAGTACTATCCTAGCGTATCAGGTGAACGTTATAACTGGTAATGAGATATCCAAACATAATATATAATCATGGACAAAGGTCAGCACACAATACAACTTAAATATACATAACTTTGCGTTGGGGACACACTATTTAGATAAATTACAGCAAGTACTGATGATAAAGATACGAATGTTTTTACAAGTTGAAATTGATTACAGAAGGCCGACACCTAGGTTCGTGAATTTATGTTATTTGGATGCATATTAATGACTAGTGTTTAGTACTGAGACTAATCGTGAAGAGTAGGGGAACAATACAGACAAGAATTATATTAAGCTTATGGATAGTTTTGTAAATTACTATTTAAAAAATCACTTTTACATGTACATGGAGATTTTCAAACTCAAACCTTGGGGTCAAACAAGTGTCGCACAGTGAGAGCGAATCATTCGTCTGTAAGGTTTTGATCGTTAAAGTGTTAAACCACGTTACGTATACAGGTGTAATAAAATTAATTCCAAAATTTAAAGCAGAACCTAAAGACTTGGTTTATGTTCATGACACAATGTCCCAATATTTTTCAATGGTGTTTAAAGTACAAGTAATTAGTGAGAACCCTCAAGATCAACAAAGACCAGGTGAATATCCGATACAAAATAAATGGTTGAGCTTGTCACGCTCATGATGTCTTACAAAAGTAACAATCTGCATCATATATATATATATATATATATATATATATATATATATATATATATATATATATATATATATCGCAGATGTGAAGTCGATTGACGCGTTAAATTCCATGCAAAAATGAATATTTCAAGAAATCATTAGCAAAATGGTTAGTAAGATCTGCGATGAAAGGTAAACTAGTATTAGGGGCTGGTAATTACTATTACTGAATCCGTTTATTATAGTCCAAGAGGATAATGGAGAGACAGAGCAGCGATTAGTAAAGTCGTGGAAGCTACAAATGTTACCCGTGCTGCTGCTGAAAATGGTTATCACGAAAGGCAACATGGCAAATTTATCTACCACCGCCTATAATAATCGAATATACGCATTTTGATGTCAGTGTTCCTGGTGATATAGGTATACTACCACCGTATGTATCATAATTGTATTTGAGAATAGTTACCGGTGAAACATTTTCATTAATAATATCACTAAGCGATTTCTTAAGTTCATCAGTGGCAAATTGTGCTATTACAAATCTTGGTAATTTTCTGTCATCGCGTAGTGTCTTAGAGACAACTGTTTAAATGTCCTTATGTTTGGAAATAGAGGAATATGATATATTATATCATCACCAAATTTAAATACATACGCAGCGATCTGTTTCTTGATAAACTCGAGGTCTGATGTAACCTGGTTTACATGCATTAACTCAATCATGCTTTGCATTGAATCATCGTTCTAATGTTGTACGACACTCGAAAATAAATTTTGTAATGTATCACTTATTTTTTCATGTTCAGACTTAATGACTTCGCAAAATGATTTAAATGTTTATTATCCTGGTCTATATTTGAAAAATTTCTGACATCTAATAACCTAGGATGTATTGTACCATCGAACTCAGTAGTATAATGACACCAGTGTATCATTTTACTTGCAAGCAGTATTAATATTTCTTACTTGCAAGAGAAACAATAGTTATAAATTATGATTGGAGAAGAAAACGGTATCATCTAGGAAATGGTAAACGGTTTTCTATTCGGGATTGCACTGATGATAAAAATAGTAATTGCCAGAGAAAAACATTAGAATTCAGTGGAAACAAATCAAAGATACTTGTCAACTTGAAATAAACATTGGATGAATAACGTTTTGTAATAAAGTATGTAAAGAGACTGGAAGTTATTTTCTATAAATATATATGGTCTTGGACTAAGTAAGAGAAAACCAACAAGTTTAGTAAAAGTAAGAAAACAAACTATTTACATATCTAGAATACAAAATCACTGAATTCCATTCCTGAATAAACCAATTACGAATAGTGTGGAATGTGCCGATGTGCTAACAGTCTCTTTGTATCACAACGACATAATCCAGAATATCTTTATATGAATTCACTATAATCCCAAACAGTAATTTGATCCAAAAGTACAAATAAGCTTTTACTAATTCACATGAATGCTTTAAATTAATAAATCCACTCAAATTATTACTGAACTAAAAGACTTATTTGACGAAAAAGATGTTAAATATTAATAAAAAAATTCTCATACAATAATCTTATATAGACACTGCTTCATGAGTTATGATAATGTAAATTTCCATAACAATCATAAACAAGGTCATGTCTGTTTAAATAAATCTTCGCAAATTATCTGGCAACGATTATATTTTTCGAAATGCAGGTATGAATGTTCTTTTTCTAAACAAATGACATCGTCCAGAAGTCCTAAACGGCTAAACTTATATATGGAGAAAGGACAAAAGGGCAATCACAAAAGATCAATATATATATATATATATATATATATATATATATATATATATATATATATATATATATATATATATATATATATATGAAACCCATTTGTCACGGAATTGTATTTATCGGTTTCTTTTTAAATACATGCACTCAGGTTCTTTTGTGTATAACGCTAACTGAGTGTGATATTCTAACCTGGAATACTGAAGGCTTGATTGGCCAGTGTGACTTGTAGGCGAGTGTGCTGTCGAGGGAGTGTAAAACTTTATGCATGTAATCTTTTAGCCGTGGGATAATATATGGGTTCAAAAATCCAAGTTTATTTTGGGACTGTAGAGATAATTTGTATATCTGCTTCTTTTTCAAACATAATTTAATATTTGAATGAATCATCTTACTGTTTGAGTAAAATGCTGCATTATTTACCGAGTAAAACGAATGATTCTTTTTTAGCTGAAATCACGCTGTTTCTTTCACCCCTTGTCCTTGTACCGTGTATGATCATTTATTTGTATTTTCATTAATTACGTCCGTGCGTTTAATGTTAATTGATCCAGTATTTTGATCGTATACACGCCCATATTAATCATTGTTATTGTTTCATTTCAACCAGTCGTCTTTAAATATTGTATTTGTATCACCATCAGTTGTGCGGTGTTGTAAATCCGAAATCCCACCCCGTTATCTTGTTAAAACATTATTAAATAAAATAAATATTTATATCATTCACTCAAATCTAGTTATGATATTATAATAACAGAATTGCATCGGTAAGATGTACTGAATCACACAAAATATACATAAAACAAGACAGTACTTCTATACAATTAAACTTACACGTGGTATCCGATCATTATTTCGCTGTGTGTGCTAATTGTCAGTGTTGCATTCCTTCAATTATAATACGTTCTTTCGATGGGTTTGATCTCGATATTATAGTTAAAACGCCACGAATACACGTTATAGTACGATAAAATATTATAGTTAAAACGCCACGAATACACGTTATAGTACGATAAAATATTATAGTTAAAACGCCACGAATACACGTTATAGTACGATAAAATATTATAGTTAAAACGCCACGAATACACGTTATAGTACGATAAAAGTAGTTGGGTACTTATTTGTCAACTCTCCACCAATATTGCCTCTCTTCAAGGTGCTGTCAACGCTGAAAAACATCCAAGGATACAACCTTTGTTTCCGCATACACACACACACACACACACACACACACACACACACACACACACACTTACACTAGTGTTAGGTAGTCTTCATGGAGTGTAACGTAAATAAGTAGTGATTTATTTATCTACATGCGAAAAGGTCCGCGTCACACATTTGTAGTTAAGCACGCACACTAGGCAGCTCATTTGTCTATTGTTATGTATGATTTAACAGTGAGTTCGCTATTCATTGCTACATTTTTCAAAGTTAAAAATCCTATTGGGGTGTTAGAAATAGCTATGGTTTGAATTTGTAAATTATGAAGCTATTACTGTTAAACTGTAATTGTGCCAGTTAGATACTTTTGGAGCTATGTGCGATTTATAATGGATTTAAGATAGTATATTTTTTTTATAATGCATTAACACCTATAATGGTTATACATTAATCCCGTGTATGACTTGGTAATCTAATCACTATCGTTACATAATTCATAATTCTGAAAATGAATTATTTGCAAATGAAAGATGATTAGGCCATAGTCACTGTTGTCTTTGAATCCTTGTACAAATAGACGATTGTGGTGTTAAACTTTGCTTTTTGTTAAATGTTAACGGCTGACTTACAGCTAAAATGGATTCTTCATTAAATGTATAACAAAATAGATTGGTTCATTACTGTCAGAGATAACTTTATATTTTATGCCTTCATAATCTCCTAATTAAAAATTGTCTGATTTAGAACCACTAGCATTTATTTCTATCTTCTACTACCTTCTACTGACTTATGGTTTTGGATTCTCTTAGAGTTATGGAAACACTGCAGATGTTAAGGAAAACATACTACCCGTTTCCAAGCCAAATCAACTCTTAGGAATTCAGTTTCTCAAATATTACAGTCTATCTAGTTTACGATTCGACCATGGCTGCTGATGACTTTCTTTTATATCACATATTTATTACTGTTTTTATCAAAAGAATGGAAATTTTCCAACTTCAAATGTTAGAAATCACTTACAAGTAATGGAAAGAACAATGGAAATGAAACAATCGTAAAAATGAAAACTCATGAACTTTCTTACTGTCATACAGAAATTGTAGAAGGGGTAGTTATTCAATCAAAAATGGCTTAAGATATACTGGTAAATCGTGTGAAGAGATTAAATGGAGCTAACAGTGACGCAAGGGTTGCTGCATTCCAAAAGGGTGATGTTGATAAGACATATGGCACGTTTAATCAAACCGTGAAACGTCGTGTTCTAGATAAACACAAAGTGAGATAAATACGCTTCGCAGATGTGCAGAATAATGTATTACCTATTCTAGATGTTGAAGTGAATTGGCAACAGCAGGAACCAGATCATTAGTGAGCAACAATATGAAGCAGATCATTGGTCAGCAACAGTATGAAGCAGATCATTGGTCAGCAAAGCATCAAGTAGATCATTGGACAATACAGCATCAAACAGATCATTGGTCAGTAACAGCATCAAGTAGATCATTGGTCAGCAAAAGCATCAAGTAGATCATTGGACAATACAGCATCAAACAGATCATTGGTCAGTAACAGCATCAAGCAGATCATTGGTCAGCAAAAGCATCAAGTAGATCATTGGTCACTACAGCATCAAACAGATCATTGTTTAGCAACAGCATCAAACAAATCATAAGTCAGTAACATGATCAAGCAGATCATTGGTTAGCAACGCATCAAGTAGATCATTGGTCACTACAGCATCAAGCAGATCATTGGTTAGCAACATCATCAAGTAGATCATTGGTCACTACAGCATCAAACAGATCATTGTTCAGTAACAGCATCAAGCAGATCATTGGTTAGCAACAGCATCAAGTAGATCATTGGTCAGCAAAAGCATCAATTAGGTCATTGGTTAGCAACAGCATCAAAGTAGATCATTGGTCAGCAAAAGTACCAATTAAAGCATTGCTTTATTTTACTTGTTGAATGTGCATATCGTGAAGGTTCGGCCCATGCGCGATACGGGATTTCTGCAGAATATTTGGCGAGGACTTACAGAACGATTACACCTTAAGTGCTTCAGCACTGTTTTCCGTGGAAGGTGACTAAGCCACAAGAGACATGACCCCCTATAACTATAGTACAACATCTGACAGCAGGATGTGTCACACACTTCATCCTTTGGGACTGTACCGTGTGTGCCAGATTGAGTACATCTTGGGTTGTAGGCCTACAAACTGAGCCACATTAGTTTCGTCCTTAAAACGTGAGAGAATATTCTTCTAATATTGATGAAATCAATTAAGGAAGACACGTGTCTCGTTGAGGTTAGTGTCCTCAACCATATTACTGTAAATTATTTATTTATGGTGTGGATATCGGTGTAATGTAGCTGCAATGTAGCACTTTAAATAACCTAATTTCGTTACATATCAAGTCTTTTTTATATAACGGTTCGGCCAGTGTTAGAGAGATGTTTACTGACCCAGGTACTAGTAGAAAATCACTTTAAGCATCATACAACCCTCATGACGTATTGCACGATACTTTAAACGACCAGAGAAAGATAAAATGTTATAATGTCTATACAGCAATTGATAATTTTGTTTTGGAGCAAAATGAAGGGTTATCGCTTAGTATCATGTCACATCCAGTACAAGTTGAAATTCTACACAAATCACTTCAATTTCGGGAATAAATAATTCATGTGTTCACGATACATCAACAATTAACAAGTTCATCAATTCTAAACAATTACAGTAGCATTGACACATATGTGTATTACTCTAGAATAATTATCTTGTTTTCACTTTGTATGGTCCAGATTTTACATTGGTCCTCTCGTTTTTAAATAAACATGTATTGATTTTTACAAGAAAGGTTGCTTGACAGTCTAATCACTACTATTAAATATTCAATGTGGGATTGTCTTAGATTTTCTTCAAAGCAGGGAAATGTTTTTCTCCAGCATATGCAATTTTTTCACATCATAATAGAGTATATTTGAGAACAAATGAGTGGGCTTGGAGCAAAACATTTCAATGTAATTGAAATGGGGGCCGCCTGGAGCACTGTAATTTAAAGATTTCACAATGGCGCTAGAATTGGAGGCTTTTTCAGGCAACCGGCTGAAGACAGAGTCATAAGGTTTTGCAGTCCATAAGTTAGTATGTAGGGACACCTGTCCTCAATAAACGACCCATCTAGCTGAGATAACGCTGGAGAGAGAGAGAGAGAGAGAGAGAGAGAGAGAGAGAGAGAGAGAGAGAGAGAGAATAAATGATATATAGAATTGTATATAAATTTTAATTAGTGAGATTTTCAGTCACTCAAACGCACGCCTGAAAACGTCACGTGCCGAAAGTCTCTTGTGCCTGCTAGTGAGGAATCGCTTTGGAAGTGTGTTGATGTCCATACTGATTGTCCCGTTCTCAGTCGCAGAATAGCCACATTTCCCCCTTGATCGTCCGGGGATCCATCACGTGCACCAATGGCTACAGCACCACTGACATGAATATTATCGAGCATGAGCTGCACCCACACACCCGGACTGTTTATACTATTGGCAAAAAAAGAAATAAGGTACAAGCCATCTTGCGGACAAGTGAATATTCCTGTGTGAGCGTTGTACGCATTGCCTTCGTTTGTCAATACACCGTTATATCGTATTACTTGGTTGATTCCAAGGTTATAGACGAAGTTAGTAAGATATGTTGAAAATGCAATTGGTTCTGAAAGACAAGGTTTAAAACATTTTGAATTAGTTTCTTATTTAAGCGGTGGATGTTTCTATTTCATAAGGTATTTATGAGTAATACTGAATTTGATACACACAATTAAGATAAATAATACTATCATAAAGATTAAAGAATTGTAATTCGTTCTCAAAGAAGATTCGAACCCACGTCCATGGGGTAAACGGCAACCATCGCCTTGCCTGCACGCACCTGCCAATATTCCATCATGACAAGGCATTCAACAACTAAAATGATGTTACTGAGTCGTTGCTGAATACACTCGTAATTAGCAGACAAATTCGCATGGCGACCTATTAATTAGTTCTTATCTTTGTACTCATCCATTCAGGATTTCATGGAAAGAAATCAAGTTATATAGGATTACATATAGAGAATTACAGGTATAAAGTAAACATAATGGAACCTAGTCAGCCATGAATCTACAGGAAATGGTTGGTAATGATTAAGGAGAATTAGTATTTACTAGAAATAATCATATCTTACAGGTTAGAGAAATTCAAGATTTACTTAACAGAGATTCGAACAAAGTACAGTTTTGAACAGTATTTCAATATTAGATGTAACAGTTTCTGATTGGAATACAACGAGTCGAAATGTATCACGTCTGACACATTTGACTACTCACGGCTTGCGGCTTGTCTTATGCGGATATTTGGTTTCGATGTTTTGTTGCCCTTATTTACATCTTTTGAATCAAACTCCATATCATTGTCTTGTTTAGGAATTCGAAAATCATCACTGTTATATTTTTCTGATCTAACTAAAGTTAGAAGGACTTTAAGTCGTTTAGTTTCCTCCTTCTGTTTGTACAAGTCATTTTTCAAAATACGAATTTCTTGTCGCATCGAGTCTTCTCGATTCTCCATTTCTTTCATTTTTGTCTCCATTTTCTCCATCCTGTCAATTAACTTGGAGAGAACATCATTGTAGGAATCGTAGCTAGAATTTCCTGCTTTCGCTGTAATTACAAAAGCACAGAGAGCGAAAATAAGTCGAATGAAGTTAACCGCAATCATTGTAACTTATGACAAAGGTATTACTTTTAGTAAAAGCTATCTACCTATCTACTCTAGTCGTGACTATGCTTTGACCTCTTAAACACAATTGTCTTTCTTATCAACGATAATCAAGCTATTTTTGATTATTATGTGACCTTTGAAATCGGTGTCAAAGCTAGACGGTGTATATCATTCCAATTCCTAAAGATACCAGCTCAATTAGTGCAGTTGGTTGGTTGCTTTTAGAAAGTAACATGACCAAAATGTGCGATACAGTGATAAACTTTGCTCTAATACATGACATCTCGTGGACTTAAAGGAAACTGTATTCAAATATGTTTAATATATGCTATTCACTTTTTAATGATAACACATACATAAAAGAGAACGATAAAATTCATGTAGCTTTTCAATATCAGATTTAAATATTTCCGGATATATTTTACCAGGTAAATAATAACTAAATCATTGGTAAAGTCGGAAAGACACTAGTGTTTGTATGAAGTTAAACTCTCCCGAATAAAATTAAACCCTTCTCCTTAAATATATTAGTCAAAGAGGAAAGCGTAAAGATTCTCAAGATGATATATTTAAACTAAAGATTATAATGTCTGGCACGCCTAACTCAATTATGAATGGAGACTGGTACCTAATGGATCCAACATCGCCCCTCCTAACCGTCTGTCAAAGATGTTTACGATAAAATTATGGATGATGCCTTGTTTGATCAAGAAATCGCCACTTACCTGTAAATACGGTTACGTAACCGACTTTGGCAAAATAAACCGCGCGTCTTGAGTTTTATGACTGTTTCAATTAAGCTTGCTGGACACCTAAGACATTTTGCCGGCGAGAAATTATAGCCCCAGGGTTTACAACACCCATGCTAACATCTGGCCTCCCCTATACTGTGACGGTCCTTCTAACTTTAGTTGGAGCAGAAAACAATAACAGTGTTGACTTTCGCATTCCAAAACAAGACAATGATAAGAGATTGATTCAAAAGATAAGAACAATGGCAACAAAACGTCGAAACCAGAATTCCGCATAAGACAAGCCGCAAACCGTGAGTAGTCAAATTTGTCAGAACGGTACATTTCGACTTGTTGTATTCCAATCAGAAAATGTTACATCTAATATTGAAAGACTGTGCAAAACTGTAATTAGATATAATTCGAATCCCCATTGAGTAAGACCTTTATTCCTCTAACCTGTATGATACTATTATTTCTAGTAAATGTTAAGTCTTCCCATCATTATCAACCATTTCCTGTAGAATCCTGGGTAACAAAATTCCATTATATTTGCTGTCTACGTTTAATCCTCTATAATGAATCCTATATACCTTGTTTTCTTTCAATGAAATCCGTACTGGTTGTGTACGTAGATAAGAAATAATTACTAGGCGCCATGCGAATGTGTCTTCTACGCACGAGTGTATTTAACAACGACTCAGTAACAGTTTTTGAATGCTTAATTATGATGGAACATAGGCAGGTGCGTATAGGCAAGGCGATGGGTGCCGTTTACCCCATAGACCTGGGTTCGAATCTATTTTGAGAACGAATTACAATTTTTTAATCTGAATGATAGTATTATATATCTTAGCTTTGTGCATCAAATTCAGTATTACTCATCAATAGCTTGTGAAATACGAAATAAATAAATAATTAGTTAAATAAGTAACTAATTCAAAATGTTTCAAACTTTGTTCCGTCGGATAAATAGACATCTTCTCGGTTTATTAACGTTTAATTTTCTATTGTATAGGCGATTATAAAATCGCGTTCATCTATGATTAATCGTGTGTGAGGTCGTTTATGATCATATGATCCGCCTTGAGTGAATTTACCGATTATTCTTCTACAGAGATTTTATTGTTGTGAATTCCTCGTTTATATTTTTTCCGATTACATCAATGTTGTAATTGATATAAGGAGTTATTTCGGGCGTTGATAACCAAATGGAAGTTTGTTTTCGATATGATAACAATATTAATGCGTTGTAATCAAGCATTTATCGCACCAACACTATTGGTGCCCACATTTTCTCAGAGAAATGTTTACCAGACCAAATATAACAACATGGATGAAGATATTGATTTAATTTGAGCGACACAACACAAGCGCACCCCGTTAAATCAAAGTCGGGTAATCGTCCATTAATCGACACTCGCATCATTTCATGTGTTGGATGACCAAACCGTGTCAAATTTTCCTAGCATTCACCCATCCCAAGAAAACATCCAGGATAATAAGAAATCATATCAATGGAATTAACATCTTTGTAATCATATTTCGTATTCCAGAAACCAACGTGTCCGTATTAAACGCAATTCGATTGAACATCTTTGATGAATTGAGCATCTGTTGTTTTCCATGAATTCTTTTCTCGTGCAAAATGAGACGCGACCGAGGGAATGGTACAACAACTGTTAAGTAGTTCGTCATTATTCGGTGAATATCGATTAGCAAATCTTATCATCGCGTCTTGAAGAGATTCCGTCCAATATAATTCACCACTGGGTCGAACAAATTGATCATATGGACAATCTTCGGAACTTTTAATAACCACACCAATACGAGATCCTTATTCGTATAAAATTTCTCCGGATATCGTTTTTACGATTATTGGAAATTGTATTTTACTTAATAACATCGCAACGTCGTCTATCGACGCTCCCGTATCCTTGACGGATTCAGCCCATTTATTTATCTTGGAACGTCGTTGATCGATTAAACCGTTTGCTTGTTTAGCGTTTCTGAAATGTTCGATTACTCGCTCAGAAACACAATTCAGGAATGAGCATTTCATTCGAGTGAGATTTTTAATATCTTGTTTATTTATCAAGTTAATTCAGTAAATAACCACAATTAACGGATATGTCGTAGTATATTTTATCAATCTCCGTTAACAATTCTTTTTTTATTTTATTTGTTCAAATCACATACTTGCGATGCGCTATCATTATACGGTCACGATTATCATAGACGCTGCATCGTCGTTGTTCCAACTTAGCAAAATTTGCCTGAATTAAATATGCTTTCGCGTCGTTGAAATCATTCGCGGTGAGTATTTCCCTGGCTCGTTTATCATTCATGGTTGCAGTATCACGTGTGGTTTTCCACGTCGACCACGACGTTGTCCACGTTGATGATTTTACACCGTTTGATCAAGATGCAATATCAAGATTTTAGAAAACCTGGGTGTTTTCCTTGGATTTATATCGGTCTGCTTAGAAATTCTTTCCATACATTTTCTGGACAAATGTTATGGTTAATTAATTGATTTAGGTAACATTAGTATAACAATCACACAAAATTATTGTACAATGAAAATGATAGGATCAACAGAATTTTGTTCTCGTGCATGTGTAGGAAAATACAGTGCCTGCCATGGACAACATATCTGACGAGGATGTCAAGGACATATTTACTGTATCAAATGTGGAAATCGTGTACGAGGAAAAAACACAATTATGTAGTAGTTGTGAGGGTAAAGCTTATTGAGAATTATCGCGATACTACGCGCGCAAACACAACTTTGCTCTATTTGTAACACGACTATATAAGTCGTTGTTTTCATTGTTAAGTCAAAACTAACAATTAGTCATAATTTTGTTTGTATAATGGATCAGGAGTTCGTATCTCATCATGTTTTCATTAATTACGAATCATCTCGTGATGGTACAATCAGACATAGTCAAGGAAAAAATAAATTAGGAAGTATTAATAATAGAGAATATATAACGATTTCAATCAACGGCAAATCCCGCTATGCGCAGAAGTTATTTATGAGTATTTTATTGGATTTATTAATAAAACTATCGTTGTAGATCAAACTAATTAAAAACCGTTGGACAACGGCGTAGATAAATTACTCAAAATGAAAAATTGCCGCGATGGGCAAACAAAAAAATATTCGAGATAATAAACAAAACCAGTTATAGGGTTCATGGACGAAAAATTAATTTCAATGCGGGAAAATATTTTGATATTAAGATATCTACAATAAAAAGCGCTGCCGATAGAACATATTCTACGGTAAAATCGTGTCGATATTAAATAAGCTTCGTTTTATATAGCAATTGGATCAATTTGAATTGACATTATTTGATTTATTTGTCTCATGATAATTCTATTTAAACCAATAAGTAATATATGTATATGAACGATGAAAATATTGCCGAGTTGATAATTGAATTTGATAAAATCAAAGATTTGATTGGATCTAGTGAAATATTTACTAGCAAATACATCATTGATGAAAACGAGAAACATTAAGGTAACACGTGAATACGGTTATCCAACACATAAAATGGAATACAGGATAATAAAAATTATCACTCAAGAACGACATAAAATCATTTGCTTAAATCGTAAAAATATGTCGACGTTTGTCTAGGTTGGACGAGTCATCAAGAAAATTACCGACGTGATATCTAAAATCTTCCAAGAAAAACAAATACAAAGAAATATAATCAACGACTTTGAAAAAAATGTTAATTTAGTATACATAATCCACTCATTAAAGGTTTTTTTTTCTTTTCTTTGAGGCTATGTATTATTATAGAATACCGTTAATATTTTTCTTGAGCTTTTTAATCGCGATTTCATCTTGTTTATTCGCAGCTATAATTGTTTAGTAATATTTTGATAACTCATCGTTGTTTCGTGTAATTGTTTAGTAGTATTTTGCTAACTCATCGTTGTTTCGTATAATTGTTTAGTAATATTTTGATAACTCGTCGTTGCTTCGTATAATTGTTTAGCAATATTTTTGATAACTCATCTTTGTTTCGTATAATTGTTAGTAATATTTTGATAACTCATCGTTGTTTCGTCAGGATGTTTCATTCGTTATTTCATATTCTGTATTCGCTGTGAATAACGCTGCCTCCATTTTGCGATAATCTTCCAAACTTACTTGTAATTTACTTTGTTTAATTTCAACTTTGAAGATTTGATATTTTATCTCAGAGATATCATCGCGGTATTTTTATTTACTCCCACGATATTCATTCCGGTCTTGTCGTAACTTTTCATCGTTACGACGTGTAATCACGGTAGCTGGTTCACGTTCCCAAATCTTATATTGAGTCTTGTTCCCGATTTTTTACTCCACGGCAACTTCGTTAGCATTCTTAACTCCACGTCGGATAATCTGTTACATTGATTTTACTATTGATGGCTACATGTTTCAAAATTACAATTTTTGGTTGGTGTTAGATATATCTCTGGTTTGAATTTGTAAATTCTGAAGCTATTACTGTTAGACTGTAATTGTGCTAGTTTTGGATCTATGTCCAATTAATAATAATGGATTGGATATAGTATATCGTTTAATAATGCATTAACATCTGTAAACGCGTTTATGAATTGTTAATCTTATCACTGTCGTTACATAATTTATAATTCTGAACGACCATTTGTAGAAAAATTGCAATGAAAGATGATTAGGCCATAAACACTGTTATCTTTTAATCCTTGTACAGATAGGCACTTGTGGAGTTAAACATTGCTCTTTGTTAAATGTTAAAGGCTGACTTACAGCTAAAATGGATTCTTCATTAATTATATAACACAGTGGATTGGTTCATTACTGTCAGAGATAACTTAATATTTTATGCCTTAATAATCTCCTAATTTATAATTTTCTGATTTGGAACCACTAACATTTATTTCTGTCTTCTAACATGACTACTTTTCATAACTCTAAGAGTTATGGATACACTGCAGATATTACGGAAAGCATACTACCCGTTTCCAAGCCAAATCAACTCTTCGGAATTCAGTTTATCAAACATTACCGTCTATCTAGTTTACGATTCGAGCCTGGAAGCTGATCACTTTTTTATATCACATATTTATTACTCCCTTTATCTAAAGAACGGAAACTTTCCAACTCCACATTTTAGAAATCATTTACAAGTAATGGATATAACAATGGGAACGATAAAGACGTGAAATGAAAACTCATGAATATTCCTACTGTCATAAACAAATTGTAAAAGGGGTAGTTATTCTATCAAAAATGGCTTTAAGATTTAAGGGAAAATGGTGTGAACACATGAAGATAACATTGAAGCCAGTGTGACTGTAGTCCAGAAGGGTGAGTTGATAAAACATATGGAAAGTTTAATGAAACCGTGAAACGTCTTGTTACAGATGACCGAAACGTTCTTGAATTTATAAACACAAAGTGAGAGAAATACGCTTACACAGATTCTAGTTGTCGTAGTCAATTGGCAACAGGATGAAGCAGATCATTGGTCAGCAAAAGCATCAATCAAATCATTGGTCAGCAATAACATGAAGCAGATCATTGGTCAGAAACAGCATCAAGCAGATCACTGGGCAGCAACATCATCACGCAGATTACTGGTAAGCAAACCATCAAGTAGATCATTGGTTAGCAATAGCATCAATCAGATCCTTGGTTAGCAAGAACATCAAGCAGCAACATCATCAAGCAAATTATTGGTCAGCAACAGCTTGAAGCAGATCATTGGTCAGCATAACCAGCAAACAGATCATTGGTCATGGGATCGCACTTCAGTTTCTTCAGCAATTTGATAGATGCCTGGCCGCAAAAGGACTTTTTCATTAAATAAGGAAGGTCAAGTCTGAAAACGTAAAGGTGATTGAGTCGATGCAGTAGAACAGATTTGTATGTAATGTCTGGGATGTTGGTCATGTCACCAACAACAAACAGCTGGATCTCCATATTGCGATGGACAGGGAGGGGATGGCGTAACATCGAGAAAACCACGTGCAACTCTTGACAGCTTCGTACTTTCGAGCCAGTCTAAGCTGCTCCTGTATTATGCACAAATGGGCCAAATATCGTCAAGAACTCGCATGCTGCGCGCAGGTGCCTACGTATGGGCCCTTCTCGCTGAGTCATAAGTACTCACAAATACATCATAAATATATATATTTAGCGATTGGCGTGTAGGAAGACGCAACTGATACTAACGATGGCTTCGCTGAACAGCTAGAATATGTTGCTCACTCTGTATGTTCAAAAAAGCTTTTTCGTTTACCCACCTTCTCGGTAATAGCTTTTCTATGTGGTTGGTTAATTTACTCACCTTCACGGCACAAAATTGCTCTCCTCGCTGCATCTCAATGTGGGAATTTTTGCGTTTGTGTCATAGGCTATATCGATACCGGCATGTATTTTTGCGTTCATCGAAGTCAACAACAAATTGTTATCAAGGAGGAACAAAATGTTGCTCATGTACATCCTGACAGCTCTTTTAAAAACTGTTACTGTCACATAGAGCCTCATTAGATTGTTGTATATTTTTCCTTAAGCTTGGAGATGCGTCCGTTGTTATCAGAAGTCATCGCTGAACGTATTGTGCTGTTATTTTACTACAAAGACACTATTTGAGGCTCTGATGCAGGTATCTACCAATGCGATACTGGCTGGGGAACAAGTTATGACAGTACTAGCTAACGTTCCGGCTGTCGCATACGTCGCGGAAATGTCTGCTTTATCATTTTAGATTGTGGATGGGCATTGAAAGAGACATATTGTTACTTCCTCTAGGTATTCCTAAACAGCAAGACCCAGATTTCATTTAGCTCTGAAATACTTCTAGTAAAAGTCGTTTGTAGTCGGAACCTGCAATCGATCTACAGCGAGCGACCGTGGCCTGGTGGGGAGATCATGTAGGCATTCAATCCTCTGGGTGGAGGCTGAAATGTGAACGACTTATGTTTCAGACATATCCCGAAACACGACAATAGATTGAAACCATTGTTTTCAATGCTGCGCGTAAAGACAATATTTTAGTGTTCCATTTGTTTATATCGGCCAAATGGCAGTTAGTGTTTACGAAACGTGAAGACGTTAGTAGAGATCATTTGGACATTGATAATATCATGAAATATTCCTCTTCTCACGTTTCGGACCCTAAAAATCAATAGATGATATATGATGGCAGGTAGAATCACGTATAAATATCCGAAAATTTCAAATATTTAATTTTTTAACAACAGATATAATCTGATTACCGATTAGTGGATATGGCTCAAAAGAAATTCAAAAAAGTAGTTTTAACCTTGTGATTGTTACCAATCACAACGCATCAAAATGTTTCCATACACACCATATAGTAATTTAAATTTATATACAATCTTGTGTGGTGAAACAGTTCAACATTGAAGCAAACATTCGTATTTTCGGTGCCGTTCATTAATGTATTGACGTTGTTAAACGATTTACTGAAATTATTATAACACAAACACTTCCCCGGGTACTGAGCAGCTTCAAACAACATTTTTATCTGGAATTTGAGAAATGATTTGCCATCGCCTTCGCAACATTGCGCTCTATAAGGAAACACGTTTCAGTTTTAATCTCGGTTCTGGTTTCTTTTCATTTACTAATTTAGTTATTAATACCTCTCATTTACTTCCTTCCAATTTTCTCAACCTTTGCCACAATATTTGACATGTTTTAATCGTCTCGTTCTAATTGTAATTTCATTCTTGCTTGTCCTACATCTTTGCTCAAACTTCTTTGTTATATCCCTTTGCTAAACGCTAATGCTTAACCAATAGACTTCTCACCTATTGTCTATTAGAAAATACATACTTTTGTCATTTAAGCGTAACAATAGCTGCCTTTTATTCGTATGTATTTAAATGTCTACGTAAATAAGATTAGCATTATCAATAAACGGCATTTTCTGTTATCTTTACAGTTTATATTTTATTTATTGTATTGTCTAATTACAAATGTATAAAACAACGTGGTTCAACTAAATATGCAAAACTGCAAAAACATCATAGAAAGAGGTAGAACAAAATATGCAAAAATTGGAATCAATCAATATGAATGATCTCACAAATAATGAGATTATGCCAGCATAAATTGCATAGACAATTCTAGCACAGACTGCATAAATTATCCTAGCAGATTGCTTAGATTACGCTAGCACGGACTGCGAAGATTATGCTAGCACAGATTTCCTATGGCTTCAATTTGGAAAGTAATGTCAAGCTTATTGTCCGTGTAAAAACTTATGACATAATCAAAGAGGATGTCTGCGAATACACAAACTTTAACAAATTTGATTGAAGCAAAAATGAAACGTAACAAGTACACACATCTTTATTAAGAATTGTTTCTTCAAAAGCTTCTAATTCTTCCTCATTTATCTTTTTTATGTTCTGCCTTGCTTCATCTCCATGAGTGTACCTTTGAAACACATTTCCTGTGACGAGGTGTTATTTTTTCCCTCCATAGACTTTGAAATGAATATGTTTGAATGTGATCAAACTAGAACTGAATGACTACAGAGATAAACATAGGAGAAATGACAACAATGCAGTGAAGTATATAACACCATTTCTCCCATGTATGTTATCATTAATAAAGTAATAACAAAATATGTGGTCGATCAGACGGCTTCTGGTAATCAATAACGTCTCTGAGAAAAGGTTTGAAATTTAGTATATTTAGTATTGGCAAAGATTATTGTATTCATTTGGTTACGATCAGCGCGAAACATTCTATTTTGTTTGCAGATATGAGAGATGGATTCTCGTGTATAAGATATGAAAAGTTTGGTCTCTCGCCCAAGGAATGTCAGAACACTTTCTGGTTTATTCATGCCTAAATAACTTTATCTCTTATCAGCTAGATTCTTTGAGAAAAGATAAATGTGATATTGACGTTAAAATATTCCGAAATTGATACCGTGTGAGTAATGTGTCGTATTTGTTTGATTGTTGAATTTTCAATTTATAATTGACTGGAATACAATTAAAGTATCTTATCTTCATTTTTTGGAGAAGTAGGCATATGTTTTCATTACAATTTCTAAGGTATCAAAATATTTGATTTAGATCGATATTGTGTTCACATTTTCCACAGTATACTCAGTCCTTATATAAAATATGTGCAAGTTCGATTAGATATAATTGAAGGTAAGCAACTCTGGAGTTATTATATTCATGTGTGTTCTCCCTTTTGATACACACCTTCTTTAGATGCATGTGATTTTAGGAATTAATATCATGAACTTCGAAAAGTTCTAATATCACCGAACCGGTGGTGAGTTGATTAAAATCAGTTTCAGCGTTATACAGATATATCGAGATATGTTTGCACGTGTTTCAGGCATCTGCGGCAACAACGTAAATATATCGATTAATCTCTTGAAAAGATGGAGTTGTCATTATGCGGTGGTATCTAAGTGTACACATTTAAATCCGATAACGCGACCTCGCTATAATTCTGTTGTTTAAGTTAGTATAATACTGTAGTATCGTTACATTCAATAGTCAAGAGATGGCTGGAAAGAGGATCCAAGGGGAAGTGAAGTAGCACTCTACCCACTACCTTACTAAAATGAGTGGGGAAACAACTGGAACGTTTCCTATATTAGGGTTCCTTACCGTTACATTCTTAGAATTATGCCAATGATACCAAAGCCGTAAGAGAGCTGTGGAGTGTGACATGATGAAACTAATACAAAGTTTAGCTAACGGAACCCAAGCTACATTTTAAATGGTTCAGGATTTAAATTTCTCATCCATGTGACAGAAATATATTGGTTTTTTTGCTATCCATACTTTTCTGATGTCAGTCCTGTCGTCTCAGTCAGGTCGTCTCGGTCATGGTGTCCATGCTCTAGACACTACTTTATCAAGGGCCACAACCATTGTGATCTTCTGCTTAGCTGGATAAGGTTATTTCCTTGCAACAAATATTATTTATTTATTAATAACTTGATATAACATCCATTTATTAAATATGATTCAAAATCCCGTGAAATCTATAGTAAATGATTTGCATTTATATCGTAAGAAAGGAAGGTAGTGTAGGCAATTATTTGTATTTATTCAGTTAGTTATATTAAGGGACAATAGACAACCATGCACGTTAAAATAGGAGAGGGAAAATTACCATTTACCTCGTTGTTGCAGACACTTTATGTCTGATTTGCAATCTGTGGTAATGAACTGAGACTAATTATATAATATCACGTGGTTTGTCAGAACTGTATTGAGCTATAACGTATTCTGGACCTGAATGTTGAAATAGTATTTGCTAACTGGATTAAAAGTGAGATAGTTCTAAGAACAGACATCTGACCGATATCAATATGAGGCCATGTCCAGTTGATTTTTTTATTCGTCAGATTACAACTTTCGCATTTATGCAGGTGAGAAAAGTCATACGGAACATATCGTTTCTAACAATATGTCCTCATCACACGAAATGGAAGAGCTTTATTTGATAGGTTTCTAAATATAAATGGACCGGTAATAATAAAGGTCGATAGTACACAAGCATTTATATTTGCCACCAAACTCACCCCATTTGCTTGTTATAATTAGATGTCGACATCATTTTGATCACTTGTTACTGCAAATACACTTTATTATATGATTAAATGATCATGGATGGGTATTGTCTATGTGTAATTTTTACCTACTCACTTACAAAGTACATTTATGTTAACTTTGTAAGTGATTAGGTAACATTTACACATCTATAAATATCCTAATGATTCAAGACAACAGTTGGAGTACGGCAAGGCTGTCTCCTGTCATCCACGTTTTTCAATATCTATTTAGAGCGCATCATGAGCGAAGCCATGGAAAACCACTGTGTGACAGTCAGCATTGGAGGGCGTAACATCACCAACCTACGCTTTGCAGACGACATTAATGGGCTGGCAAGCGGTGAAGACGAGCTTGCCACCTTTGTGAAGAACCTAGATGAAACATCTTCCAGATTTGACATGGATATAAGCGCTAAGAAGACAAAGCTGATGACAAATAGTGGCAAACAAATGTCAGCCAAAATTCAAGTCAGAGGATGAGAACTGGAAACAGTGGACCAGTTCAAATATATTGATTATATCATCACCGAAGTGGGATCAAGAGCAGAAATTTTGTCATGAGCAGCACGAACAACGGCAGCTCTCAAAGCTAAGACCCATCTGGAGAGATAAGAATATCTGTCTCAAAACTAAAATCAGACTATTAAGAGCGCTGGTCATCTCAATATTTTTGTATTCATGTGAGGCCTGGACCCTGACAGCAGAATTACAACGAATAATACAGAACCATCCCTGGCATCTCTTACATGAACCACATCACAAATGAAGAAGTGCGTAACACCATCAGGCACAAAATAGGTCATTATGAAGACCTCCTCACCACTGTCTAAAAGAGAAAGCTGAAATGGTATCACCATGTGACTAGAGCCAAGAGTCTATCCACATCAGTACTGCAGGGCTGTGTCCAGGGTGGCAGAAGGAGAGGTAGACAGAGAAAAAAGTGGACTGGCAACATCACAGAATGGACCAGGAAAAAGTTTGCGGAGACAGACATTGTGGAGGAAAATGGTCATCTGTTGAGCAGCACTGTGCCTCGACAACCACACTAGGTCAAGAGACTCATGATGATGATGAAATAGCCTACCACGATTATTTAATCCTTATAATTACAATCGCGCCTTTCCTTTCGTCAAATCAACGTATTCAATCCAAAATGCATTCAATGGGAGTAACGCATAGTTTCTTTTCATTGACCGCTTCTCATTGCCTCGTAATACATAAACTGTACAGAATCACACAAACATACAGACTACTGTCAAGGTTACTTTTATTCAGAAACTTCATAATTTACAATGGCTATCGGTGGTTTCAACACACTGAGTTTATTTACAACTTACTTGATCAATTTTAGTTAGTCCTATCTACTATGTCAGATGACCTTGACCTTATACAATTAGAGCTGATACGGATTGAACAAGTGTGCTAGATTCAATTTCCAATCAAACTTATAATCATTATGGATTTTGTCAATGCTATCCCATACTAAAATAAAGGTAACAATTAAATAAATTGTATACAGGAATAACATTTCATATTTGCAACAGCATTAATACTTAACAAGATCTGTTCAGTGATATAATGTGAATAAAATGTGTTTACCGTCACAGTTACGATTATTCGCAACTTAATGATTTGCCTCTGTGTGTGTGAGAGAGAGACAGAGACAGACAGACAGACAGAAGTGTAACTTAGCGCAAATATAACAGTTGTATGTAGTTCTGCATCAGAGATAGTGTGTTTGTGTGTGTGTGTGAGAGAGAGAGAGAGAGAGAGAGAGAGAGAGAGAGAGAGAGAGAGAGAGAGAGAGAGAGAGAGAGAGAGAGAGAGAGAATGGTATGTTGCTAAAATGTTAACGTTGATTGTCAGTAAAAGAGAGAAAATGCATTAAATCATTTAAAACATGCTTTCACTAGCAACGTTCACGTCATGAATTCAGGAACTGTATATTCCTGTGTGTTCGTGAGACCCCCAAAATTGAAAATAAAGAATAATCATAATGCTAATGTTTGGGACCAATCATTAATCCTAAAATTTACTGATTTCTTGTTAAACAACTGTTAAAGAGACTGAAATATTTTGCTATCGGTTGCATGAAATCGTTGGGGGGGGGGTTGTTCCAATCCGCACCCCCCCAAAAAAAAAAACAAATCAACTCATCAGCAAGCAGAAAACTACATTACATGGCCACATGACCTGTCCATTTGATTTATAGCTAGTGGATACAATAAAGTAAAAAGAAAACAAAATAAAACAGGGAAGAACACACAAATAACGATAAATATATTGCTATGTATGATATTACATATTAAATTAAACTTCCTACAAGAAAGCAATGATAATATTTTTGTCTACCAGATACCTAAATCTCAAACGGTTTGTATGCTATACCGTGTATGTGTACTGCAGTACAGCAACATAAATACGATCCGTTTGATTTGGAATTCATGGGTTTTACTTAACAGAAACACTAATGTTTCTTGTCCTACTTTGTCAACTTCTTCATAAAGTTTTCAACGTCTTCGTCATTCCAACTGCTTTGCACATTGGCATCTGATATCTTCTGAACTAACTCTGCTTGCATTTTAATTTCCTCTAGCATTTGTAGTCTGTCTTCCCACCCAAATCTCGCCTCTCTCTTTTCGCTGTCTATCAGAAGCTTCACATTGTCTACTTCATACAATGGGTTTGGTTTCATGCTTTCTCTGACCGTCTTCAACATCTGCATAACGTTTCGGAGGTCCGATTTAAATTGTGATTGAATCTTTTCTAAAAGGATTGATTGCCTTTGTGCCCCAGCAACAGCAGACTCATATTTCTATTCCAAATTCTCGTAGGTCATCTCTGTTTCTACGAGGAAGCTGTAGTTTTTATCTTCAGTCCACTTGCATTTTCTTGCGCTTACTGTGCAATAGCCGCCTAACATGGCGCAACAACGTTCTTTATCCTTATCATCATTGAATGAGCAGTTTGGATGACACGTAAAATTGCACACCATGCAATGTGTGACATACTGTCCAGGTTTTGTAGGAACGTCTCGCGTGTGAACTTGTTTAGACATGTGTGTAAAGTTTTTGCTTCACCTGTGTGGCTAGCGATTCGTGTGTCTTAACGGTATCACTGACTTCGCTAAGCGGTCCTTCACTACCATCTGAAAAAATGGCCCTAACTTTGAATTCGTAACTGCTGTTGCTCTTCAAATCTTTCATATCTATATGCTCAGTAGACTGTTTAGTGTTAACAGTCAGCCATTGAACATCCCCACATGACCTGTATTTGACTTCATAGTAAGATACTTCATCAGGTCCTTCTGGCTTTTCCCACACCAAATATGCCGAAGTGGCTGTCGTTCCTTGATTCACAACTTTTCCAGGTTGTCGGGAAGATCTTCTATGAAAAGGAGCAATAATTAAGACATCATCGCTTATTTCACTAAATGGGCTTTCTTCGCCATTTTTAGTTGTCCACTTTACCTTTAATTGGTAAGTCTTATTGTTTTCAAAATCTGTTCTTGGAATTACAATCGATGTAGAATTGTCATCGGTGCATTTTAGTCCTGACCATCGCTTTTCTTCCTTTTTCTTCCACTGTATTTCGAAAAAGTCTACATTATCAAGTTCGGATGTTGAAACATCCCAGCTTATTAACAGATTTGCATCGTCACTTGTAACTCCTCTTGGTCTTCCAGGTTTCTGAAACATTTTGATGACAATTGCCTGGCCATTTGACACTTTCAGAGAGCTGGAATTAGAATATCTTGATATAATCATTTATTTATTACAAGGAAATAAAACAATCCTATAATATGATTTTCGTATTATGGTCCAGATCTAGATATATTTACCTACTTTGAATGGCTACATTGATAGATGACTGTCAATTTATGTGCTGCACCTAGTACAGCATCACACACGTTTTCAAAGGCTATGGTCCAAACAGTGTTTAAGAAAACAAATTCCTCTGCAAGGGCAAAACGTAATCTGTATACCCAAATACATCATAAATTCATAATTTCAAATACACGTGTATAACGTTATAATTTTATTGAGCGTTTTAGTTACTGTACATTACATTAATAACTTAGCACATTCATAATTTAACAAGGTTTTAGTTACTGTACGTTACATGAAGGACTTAACACATTCATAATTTAACAACGTTTTAGTTACTGTACGTTACATTAAGGACTTAACACATTCATAATTTAACAATGTCAGGTTATGTTAAAGTAGGAAAACACATGTCCGACCACAATCTAGTTTCCAAAAGGTCAGTAATCTCCAGAATATATTTAAATTTGACTGATCTTGATCGTGCGATATTTATGTGTAAGCGTGTATCTGTCGTGTAACTGACAAAGGAAGAGAAAGAATTACCTGACTTTCACCACTAGTATTCTTTCCTTTCCAAAATGATACCTGCATGAGAACGTGTCCCAGACTAACCTGACAGTGTAATTGTCCAAGCTTTATTTATGTATAACCACTGCCCAGATCACGTCCACGTGACGCTAAATAGTTCGTAGCAAATGAAGCGTTGTATGACCATATTTGGAAAAACAAACGAGAACAGACAGGATATACAGTTTGCAATGGAGCATATTTGGAAGCAATCGACAATCATAGGCGGGTTTTCGCATTCAAAGGTATATATTCCTTTGAAGGTAAATAGTACTACCCAAATCATGTCATTTTAAATCAGATAGAATTTGATACTAGTATGTCTGATAATAATGACTAACTTATT
>JARLTB010000142.1:14722500-14777500 GCA_030141615.1 Unio pictorum | reverse complement strand
ATATATATATATATATATATATATATATATATATATATATATATATACATATATATATATATATATATATATATATATATATATATATATATATATATATATATATATATATATATAATTTAATATATATTTACTAGTTTCTTTCTCGGTTTTTAATCCGACCCTGTTTAAAATCGTAAGGGACACAATAGCTTCTCAGAGTATTTTATTTTCAGGTGCTTTGCGTTTTTCTGAGACGTCTTCTTCTAATGAGTGTTCTTATTCAGGGAGTAGAGTGCGGCTTTGTTACTGTTCCTCTCCATAGTGCAAACTGAACATAAGACATAGTCTCAGGACACGTGACAGTCGCAACAGTCTCTGTGTTACTCATAGAGGGCATTAGTTTATTACTACGCAACGACCTAGCTGGAGACATGGTTGTGGTTAATCCACTTGTAACGGACAACCCATGTTTGCATCGTAAAGTCGATCCAAATGATAACAAATTCCCTGATTTATTCCCAGCTTGTGCAATTACCAGATCTATTGCAACTAAAGCTCTTGAGAATGATTTTGATAAGAAAAGTATTAATTAAAGTGAAACATGTATTGGTCAGGCTTTTGATGAGGTCACTTTCACTCCTTCGTTGGACCAATCATAATGTATTGAGCACATGTATCCATTTCTAACTACGCATTCTCTTTATTCTGATCAGGGTGATACGCGTCAATCTCTTGTCGTCGAACAGGAAAACGATCATGAGATCTCCCGTATGTTTCAAAGGGCCATTACTGAAATTGACGCATGGAAGTACTACTCTGTTATTTGATTAAAACGGGAATTATTATGAGAGACTGGAAACGTCTCGAGGTATCTGCTGGTGATGAGTGGTCAGTGAACTATTAAACTGTATTTGAAAAATCATCACATAGAGAAAATACTTAGCCTGGCCCACGAAACTCCATTAACTGGTCGTTTAAGGATTAATAAGACTTATCACATGCTCTTGACTCACTTTAAGTGGCCAAGAATAAAATGTGGTGTTTGTAAATTATGCAACTCTTTTCATACATGTCAAATGGTAGGAAAACCCAATCAGAAGATACACAAGGCTCATCTTCAACCGTTTCCTGCATTTAACGAACCATTTAGTAGAATTATGGTAGACTGTATTGGTCCCATACCAATGACTACGTCAGATAACGAATACATGTTGACCAGTATATGTGCGTCTACAACGCTTCCAGAGGCAATTCCATTGACTAATTTTAATCTAAAACATTAGTAAAGATTTGATATAGTTTTTTTCTTTCTTCAATTTGGCCATCTTAAATCTGTCAAATATTGCAAAGGTCAAATTGTAGGTATTGAACTTTCCAGCGTTATATCTCTGATTTTGAGATTCAGCGATTTAGGTTAAAATGAAACTATGGTTTGACAAAACTACAATGGGAAGAACTTTTTGTGTCTAACAATGGAGTCCTGTCACTCTTGCTCTCTCTTCAGAATTTTCTTTAGATTATATTTTACGGTTCTTACAAATTTAAGAAGAAAAAAAATGAGATAAATTATAATAATTATGCTCCTGAGATCTAAATATGTTACAGAAGTAAGCGTACATTCATCGAGATGACCAAGAATCGATGAATATTTACAAGAAAGGGATTTTGGCAAATTCCACTACTAGAAAGAGCAAAAAGAAATGTCGGCATTCGTAAATGAGATGGACTTGACCGTTGTAAAGTAATTCCGTTTTGTAATGCTTACGTCGATGATGTCATTATCTGCAACTGCACATTAAAAGTCAATTTAGCAACACTTTGGAGAAACATTGACACACTCATCGATCAAGTTTGACAATTAAGTTATCTAAAAGTGAGTTCTGCCGTGTTAGTGTAACATTTTGTGGCTATATCGTTGGACATGGACAAGTTAAACCTTTAGATGCTAAGGTAAAAGTTTTATGTGAATTCCATGTGCCTGTTAATGAATATTTTTAGACACTAAGGTGGAGAGTATTGTTACATGAATATAATCTTTATATCAGTCACAACAGGGGAAAATATACTTCAATAGCTGATGGACTTTCCCGTTTATAGAAATGTATTAATTCATGTACGGTGTTTGTAATTCATTAGAGTATTTCTTAAACCTGACGTATAATTCATGTATGGAAAACAGAAACATTATCATATAAATCTTTCTTTTGTATAGTGTGTGTGTGCATGCGTATTACGTATGCCTAATATAATATATATTTAATTGTTTGTCAGTTTTAAATAATTTCTGTTTTACATTGGATGCTATTTTAATGTAAATTCGTTGTTATACGGATGATGATGTTTTATAAAACTGTTCTGAGTTATTCTTTGGTAAGTTAGTAATGTTGACATAGATCCTGACCTTGCTTTAAGGTTAGTGGAAGCCACGTAATCAGGTTTTATTTTAATTTTAAAATGGTTGGTTGGTGTCATCGCTAAGCTAGATCTAGTGAATTAAAAAGTAAAAATGATTTGGTTCTTGTTTGATGTAATATAAGCTTTGTTTCACTGAAATATAGTTAGTTTTGAGCTTTTGCATCTAACATTAAGTCATTTGCTTTTGTTGTAGCCAGTTCTTTAATCCAAGTAAATGTTCCTTTAGATCAATTGGATTTTAAATAAGTAATTTATATTTCTGGAAATATTTGATATGCTCATATGTAATTCTTTGGCAAAGACAGTTTATCAAAATATTAATCGGATTTCAAACACCGGAGTGTTAAATACTGTGTTTCTATAAGGACCTATAGACAAGCAAAACACAGACTTCGGCATACACCATCGTCTTCCATCACGGAATTTCCGTCAGGTCTCGAACATAAAACTATTAGAACATTTCATTACTAGGACTTTTGCAACGTAATATATGTACTAATGTATATCATTTGTTCGTGAAGTTTGTGTGGGATCACTCTATTATTCGGAGATACTCTGGTTCTTCGTTGTTATACACTCTGTCCATCATATTATTTTCTCTTCCAGATGTGACCCTGATAATTTGGTTGTAATTGTCCTGACTGAACACTACGTTAAGAGTTTCATTTAAGCCCGTGTTGTTCATGGATATGTTTGTTCCAGAGTTCGACTGTTTGCTTCTTCTAAAAGAGGAAAGTAAACAGTGAGAAATATTTATAATGGACGAATATATCGTTAGGTATAGTTGTTTTTCAACATAATTCCTCGCTGAAGGTAAGAGAGAGAGAGAGAGAGAGAGAGAGAGAGAGAGAGAGAGACAGACAGAGTGACAGACAGAGAGACAGAGAGACAGCAGTTTGATTTTAAGTCTAGTATTGCTACATACTAAATTACCAATACTAGTGGAATATTGCAATTTAGTGTTTTTCGCTTTTAAAGAGGAATTAATTAACCTGCTAGTGTTGCTATTCTTCCAGTCAATATTGTTTAAATTTGCACTTGAATCACGTCATCAAACACCATTATAGATGTCATGTCAAATCAATCATACTGACTACCAGATGGATTTACTGCTTAATTACTCCCTTACTCCCACGTATATAAGAATAAAAGCATCCAATGAAATCAAGGGAAAGAAACTCTTGATTGTTTTAACATGATTGCAATCTGACATAATGGTATTTCACCGTTATGTTTGATCCAATATTTGAACCTCTTAAGCCTTATCTTTGAGTACTATGAATAGATAGATCTCCAATGGATCCAATCATATTATACTAAACAGTACTGGCGATAGGTTACATTACAGTGCTTTTCAACCTTTGTGTTGGAACGGAACCCTTCAGAGCGTTTAGAATGCTCGCGGAACCACATGCAATGACACAAGGAAACACTTACTGATAATGTGTATGTGTGTAATACTGTAATTGTAGCCCAAATCAAAAATAAACTCGTGTTGCCAGAATAGCCGATATTACTAGCTACTAAGTTACTTTATTGTTATCCGTTATCATCAGTTTTCAGTAGCAAACGTTTCAGTGCGAAACGTGTGCTTGGTGATTTCTACAAAGCAGCTGAATTCGTTTTCCGAATGTTCGAGAGAGAAACCCGAAGTTCATCTTCGACAGACAAAAGTCGTTCTCGTTTCTTGTGTTTGATGGTGGTCATAGGAGATAATCCGATCTTACACATAAAAGAAGTTGAAAACTGCAACAAAAGTAGGAAAGCTTTCTCAGTGATAGCCGGGCACTCGTTTTCAACTAGTAACCAAAACGCATCCAAGTTCAACTCTGCATGTTTTAGCTTCAGCGTTCTGTCACTCGCAATGCTAATGAATTCCTCCTCTTCCTTCAAAGTAAACTGTCCATGGCACAGTTCAAATTCCACAAACGGGTTTCTAACCCAGTTGTACTGGTCAACAAATATCGACGGAAAATATTTGCTGAGACTAGTCAACAGAACATCCAAATGGGTCACAAGCAATTGAAGAATTTCTTGGTAATTATTGTGAACAATACTGGGAAACATTCAAAATATCCAGCAGATGCATGCTTCTTCCAAATTACCAATTTTGTCAGAAATGCATTTATTCTGCCAGTTGAAGTCAAGAGGTTTTCATGTCTGCTTTGCATTCCACTGTTCAAAATGTTCAGTTCATGAAATATATCGGCCAGATAAGCTAGTTTGGAACACCAACACTTGTTGCACAGTACTTCTTCAAAATCCTTCAAGTTTTCGGGAGAACAGAAGATCAGCATCTCCTCTCTCAGCTCGTATAAAAGAGATAAAACTTTTCGCGAGACAGCCATCGTACGTCCGTGTGTTGGATGAGTGTGACATGGTCCGCTTCCATGTTTTCACAAAGGTTAGCAAACTGGCGACATCTCAGAGGTCTCATCTTCATATAATTAACGATTTTGACCCCCATGTCCAGCACAGACTTTAACTCGGCTCCATTTGTTTTAGCAACTAGTATTACTCTGTGGATAAAACAGTGCGTGACCATGATAGCTGGATTCATCTGTCGCACCAGGGAGACCAAACCTTTGACATTTCCCGTCATGGCAGGGACACCATCCGTACAAATGCCAACGCAGTTTTTCCAGTTCAAGTCATATAATTGCAAATATGAATTGACAGCGTCAATTATGTCTTGTACTATTGTTGTTTCTGGTAACTTTTTACAGCAGAAAAAAACTTCAACAATAGCTCCATTGTCGATAAAACGTACAAACCTCATAAGCTGTGATTTACCACTGACATCAGTGCTTTCATCCACCTGCAATGCAAAGAATCCACGTGTCTTTATCTTCACTAAAACGTGATTTTCAATGTCGCTGGATATGTCTGAAATGCGTCTGCTTATCGTATTGTCTGACAGTGGAATCTTGTTGATGTTAGTTAAGGTACTCTCGCCAAACATAATGCTCACAATTTCCCAGCATGCAGGTAAGATTACGGTTTCGGCGAGGGTATGCGATTTCGTTTTCTTTGCAACGATTACCGCTAGAACATAACTTGCTTCTCGAGCTTTGCCACTTATCTTGAACTTTTTCTCGAATGTAGCGGTTCCTTTTTTGTTCAAGCTTAGTGCCCTCTCGATGTACGCCACATTCTTGTGCGCTACATCCGGATGTTTAATTGTTAAGTGTCTCTTCAATTTAGCTGCTGTCATGGCATTATTGGAAAGCTTTTCCCCGCAGACAACACAGAGCGGTAAAGGGCAATCTGGATCTATTGTCAAAGTGAATCCCATAGCTAAGTAATTGTCACTGTACTGACGAACGTTAAGATTCCGATCGACAACGTCAATTTTTGGTACGTTCGGCTCACATGACGCACTAGCTGTAGCTTCAGTCGACTGCTCCTGAATTTTAGTTTGCTCGTCAGCTGTGGCATCGTCTAATTTTCTCTTCTTAACAAATCGACCCATGGTCACGCAAAAACAGTGTTATAAAATTAATTCAAACGCTAAACGCTCTTTAGGACAACAACGGAAGCAGTTATTAAGTGGATAAACAACGACTAATTACCACACAGTTCCGATACTGCCAGACTTGGTTTCTGGCAATTTCGGCCGTTATTTTTATATTTGTACTGGCTACAGGCGGAACCCCTGGCTGGCGTTCACGGATTCCCGGTTGAAAAACACTGAGTTACAATAATATATCTTCATATTCATCAAATGTTTCTCTTAAACTCTATCCTAGTGATTCTTCAGTTCCCGTTTGCCAGCTCATGTGGAATGATTCAATGAACCATTTAATACATATCGCTAGTCGTAATGTGGCTTGTAGTTTTTAGCAATAAAAAGTATTGACACCTGGTTTGTATTTGACCACATTAACTAGGTACCATATATAGCCTATCCTATGATGAAAGTTGGCAATAAACCTAGACAAAGTAATTAAAACTAATTTATAAATAATTAAGATAAAATATTTTCAACTTTAAATTATTTTCACTTTTTGAAATTTTTATATCATCAACCTATTTGTCAATTGATACCACAAAGCAATTAACACATCTACGTTCATGTACTTCATATATAGGTTCAATATGTAACTCTATATTAAACATGGTCAAATGTTGCAGAAATTGATCATTTTCAAAAGCAAGGAGTTTACATCTCATAGTCTGGAGATAACAATCGTGTACTGTTGAAGTGATTATATAAACTTTGGAAATGTTCAACCTGTAGTTTGTCTCTTTTAAAATCCACTGGCACGGTACGTAACCTTTGAGCAAAGATAAACACAGATATCGGGCATGACGAAGCATTACATACTGCGATATTCGTTTCACCAGTATGTACGAACAAGGAAGTGTATCGGATACCGCAAGTCCAACAAAATATAAAGTTATATGGAATATTCATGTACCGTTCTGAATACTTCATTTGGAATACTGCCGCGGTAAATAAAGCACGATCCATACAGTGTGGCTAATATGCACACGTTTAACCAATTACATGATTAGATCCAATAAAAAGAATTTATTTATGATAATTCGAATTGCAACTATGTTATAATTCGTAGAATAGTAACTGAGTTACGTTAAAGTTAGTAACGAAGCATCATATATGTACGCTGCATCAAGAGACACAACGAAAGAGAAAGAATGAAGAGGACGAGGAAATTAAGAAGAGAATAAGTTCTAGCATTGTAAAGTTTCAAAATGTATGAGGAATGTCATACCAGTAGCAATCATGAACTTTATCAATCAAAACCAACCTTAGTTGACCGCTTTCTTTTGTAAACGAGCAAAAATTACATTAACATTTCAACGTCAACAGCAGTGTGTGAGCAGCATATAACAGTTCAGGTCGATAAATGTTGAGAAATATTTTTGAAATGAGGCAGTAAATTCGAATAAAGACAATGTATGTTTAAATTATAGCGACATTATATTCAGATAAGTAGCTTGCTTCGAATAATCTATAAATACTGACAGACCTTTGTTGGTGTCATTTTGTTCCAATGGTACTTAAAAAACGTTTTCAGTTGTACCGTTTGCACTGAAACAAGATGACTCAAAATGGCAATTTCATGTTTGCATTTGTTCGGTTAAATTTCATTTAAAAGCGGTCGAAGTATAGTAGAGATCTGATTTTATAAACACACACACACATACACACACAAACACACACACACTCAGAGATATACACACACATACTCGTACTCACACACACGAAATAGTTTCTTTCATCCGCAAACCTGTGCCATGGGACTATTAAAGCTTGTAAGATGTCCACAAGTATAGCAGAATATCAGGTGTTGGCAAGTGTTTTCTGATGTGAACCTTGTGGCACGAGATACTGCTGATAACACGTAGGACTGACAAAAATGTGGTGACAATTGAATTGGAGCAAAGGATTCATTCTCGTCCTTTGGTAAAGCAGAGTTTAGAGTTTTCACAGCACTTACGTTTCCGTCCGAACTAAATGAACCCATGGTCTGTTTTTTCACAATAATAATCACATTTGAGGAATCCACTCATTCCGGTAATGGCATCGAAATATGTTTTATTATGTTTGGAAATAGCGGCCTCGAAACACCAAAGGCCCACGTACGGCTTGAGGGTGCACTTTAAACTTTCAACTTCAGTTAAGATGTCTTCTAGTTCTGCATTTCTTACAGGCAATTCCTTTGGATAGGACTATATGCTCGAAAAAGAATTGTTGTTCTTTGCCTTGTTCCGATTTTCGTTGGCCTTTTATATTCGGACGTATAGTTACTGTCAGCATACGTAACAAAACAAACAAAATTTTTCATGACGTTGAAAATTGTAAATTTTAAACCTGTCAAACAACATCCGTACAGGATGAATCCACTCAAACAGGAATACTTAAAAAAGGAAATTCGATATTTGCTGGAGAATGATTTTATAATGCCCAGTAAAAGTGATTGGAGTTCACCATGTATACTTGTTTCAAAACCAGATAAAACGTTCCGTATGTGCACTGATTATAGGAAGGTGAACAGTGTGACAAAAACAGATTCATTCCCATTACCAAGAATTGATGATTGTATTGATAAAAAAGGGAATGCCAAGTATGTCAACAAATTTGACCTTCTGAAAGGATTTTGGCAGATTCCACTAACGCAAAGAGCAAAGGAAATTTCGGCATTTGTGAATCCAGATGGATTTTACCAATATAAAGTAATGCCATTCGGGATGAAAGGGTCACCAAGTAAATTTCAACGACTTATGAATATGATCACTGTAACAGAATTGTTACCGAGTGGATGGTGGATTAAATGAACAACACAATCACAATATGTGAAAGATAATTTAAATTTATGAAATAAATTATTAATGAAAAATAATGATGTATCAACACAATAACTCTTGCATTCAACCCACAATCAATTAAATATTAATATAAAATAAACACAGATACAAGGAATCTTCTGGACTATACACAGATCCAAGGAACCTTACAAAAGTTATATTAACGCAAGTATAAATTTTGATAATAAATACAAACATCAAACTATACTATCGCACGTATGGATTGCGACAACTAGCACGAACATATACATGTATTTAATCAAGTTGCTAACTTTTATTGAGATTCATGTAATCCCTTCAAATACTACTGTGATTTGAAGTAACTATGGAAATATAACAATGTATTCAATTGTACTACAATTGCAAGACACACATGTGTCTCGACCCTGTATAACCGTACGATTCACCAATTGTTGAATCGCCGCCCAGCTTCTCCGAATACCTAGGATTGACTCAGTACTTTTATCGGTCACTTGCCCTTCAAGGATCCACCACAGTTATAAGTACAGACAGCATACAGCATCTACTGGAACCAACGGTCCCAAATACCTAGATGCCAGCCCGGATGTTTACACCTCTAGACAGCTCCGACACTCAGACTTCTTGATTTCCGGATATTTACACATCACGACAGATGTAGACGGACAGACAATCCGACAGACAGACAGTCAGATACCTCAACACAGCACAATCACGGCACAATCAGTCACATTCAGCTACAATTCAGAGACATTCAGAGACGTTCAGCTACAATTGAGAGATGCTCCGCTACAATATCAGCTACAATAAAGAGACCAAACTAATAATAGTTTTTTTCTAAAACAATCTACAACTTAGATTACGCTATTGCATTTAAAGTCTAATAGTGACTCGTAATTCCAAATATTCCACGTTTAAATCTGCATTGTAATAAAGGCATCATTACATGAAATGATAAACTGAATAAAATTCACAATAAAACGAAATATAAATTTAACACTCAACCCTTTGGCTGGAGAAATAATGACGAGCTATCTATCCTGTGATAAGATACTTTTGGACCCGTACTATTATCAGAAATATTCTGCCTTATATATGCTCAAATAGGTGAGCAGAATTCACGGCAAAATTCCCGTGCACCCCGTGATTCTAATGTTCGTGACTTCAAGTGATTCGTAGTCAGGCACATACAAATCGTTACACGTCATTTACCTTGGAAAAACCCCACTTATTCACCCCAGGTAACGCATGTACGACGAAAAAAAAAATTGTGAAATTAGTTTGTAATTCAAGAAGAAATAAATTCAATTTTCGCCTAATTCTGTGACAATCACCTCTGGTCAAGAAAATTGTGATGGCTATATAGATGCCATCATCATCTGCAATGACAATTGGATAGAAGATCTAGAAACAATTCGAAAATTCTTTGTGAGACTCACTGATGCATGTTTGACAGTTAATTTATCTAAAAGTGAGTTCTGCCGTGCTAGTGCGATTTTTTTAGGACATATTGTGGGACATGGACAAGTTGAACCAATAGATGCTCTTTCCCGTGTATAACAATATATTATATCATATACACTGTAATTTAAAAGAATTCTTTTAACCTTAGGTGTAAATAGGTTTGTGGTATTAAGAACATTTTATCATATAAACCTTTCTTTCTTTTTATTTTTTATTTGATTTAAGTCATTTATTTTTAAATTTGTTTGTTTGTCGGATTCAAATTTGCAATTTTAAGTTTAAGATTCGTTCATTAAAGGGGGGGGGGGTCACCTGTACTTTAGAAAATAAACACCAGGTGTTGATTCTCATTTCTGACCTGGCTTCAGAGTTGTAAACAAGCTTTTAAAATGGTTGGTTGGTTCCAAGGACATAATGGAGCTTTGTATAAACATCTTTCTATTTTTAGCTGGGTCACACGTGAGTTTCTGAACGTAAATTTGTTCTAAAAGATTCTAGAAATCACGTGACCCCTTTCTTGTTTACGTAAAAACAGGTATATAAATTATGTTTTGGATCGAGCTATTGAGTAGAAATTGGGCTGTTAGATTAGCAAGTTGTGTATCTTTGAGTTACTTTGTATTGGAAATTATTTCAATTCGTTTGGATTCAAGAGGATTTATGTTGTTATTTATCTGGAAAAGAATTGTATGTTGCTGTTTATTCGAGCCTAAGCACGTAACACTGGAGTGTATATCTTATTGACAAATATTGTGTATTGAGTACCTGTATAGGTATGTAGCATGAGTAACACGGCAACGGTAAAAGCAAGACCACCGATGACAATACCGATTATGACTCCGTCTGAAATGCAGGAAAAAAGGAACAGATTTATTCATAATTCACACACACACACACTCACACACATACATACAAATATACTTACATACATACAAATACATACATAAATAAATAAAACAGGTGGGATCTGTAGTGAAGCAGGAATGCATTTTGTCTACCCCTTTTTGTATATTTGGCATTGACTGGATCATGAATAAATTAAACCAAACCCATCATCCAGTAATTATAGATACACTGACGGAGGTGGATCAGATACGTGCTTCGAATGGTCCCCCATCAATTCACATATGTTCCCTCCAATAAACTCCCGTTGACAGACGAAAGAGAGGCAGATCCAATTAGACATGAAGCAGGTCAGAAGAGAAGGCGACGAAGGAACAAAGGTAAACCTTTGGACACCAGGAGATATGTGCATCAGAAAAACAGCTCTAATTGCGGCCGTATTCGTTAATCCGAGTGCGAAGATTCTAGAACTTAATTTGATATACTAAAGGCTGCTCTTGACATCAATATACAAATAAAGAGAGAGAGAGAGAGAGAGAGAGAGAGACAGAGACAGAGAGAGAGAGAGAGACAGAGAGAGAGAAAAGAAGAAGCGAGAATCTTTACCGTTTGCATAATGCGAAGAGGTATTCACGGACGTAGCTGCAGTTGTTGTAGCGATGTCAGTTGAACAGAGATTGACGATAGAGTTAATGCGATTTTTGGTAGTTATTTTTGGAGTCATAGTCTCCCTGGTGGAACTCATTGGAATTGCAATGGAAGGTGATGTTCTAAATGTTGTCGTTGATTTTAAAGCATAATATATATATGCATATATATATATATATATATATATATATATATATATATATATATATATATATATATATATATTGATTTGACAACCGGTGTCCCTTATAAAGTATACTTTGAAGGAATTGTAAAAATGATTTTATAAATTTAATTTACAGCGTCTTTAAAACAGGTATTGTAAATTCTCCTAAACGTTCAAAAATAAAATGTGTTAGCAAAAACTGCTGTTGGTCGTAATTAGAGATGGTATGAGAGAGAGAGAGAGAGAGAGAGAGAGAGAGAGAGAGAGAGAGAGAGAGAGAGAGAGAGAGAGAGAGAGAGAGAGAGAGAGAGAGAGAGAGAGAGAGAGACAGACAGACAGACAGACAGACAGAGAGACAGACAGACAGAGAGAGACAGAGAGAGAGATAGAGACAGAGACTGTGAGCCTCCCTTCTAATACTAATGAAAACAATCATAAATACATTTTTAACGTTAGTTTGTATCAATTAACTAAGCAAAAGTAAGTGTATCAAATAAAAAGTAAAATATATCGAAATATTATGAAAGGATTGAAAAAGGGAACTTTTATGACGAGATTCTCATTTTACCATCTCACATAGTTACAATTGGTCCGCCTACATGATACAAACCTTAGAAAAAGTATATATTCCTACGTTCTTAACAATCGGAGATAGCGCAAGTACAAGGCAATTGTACTATATTTACAAACTTCTTCCCAACATTTTCATTATGGATGTGTGTTTTTGGACATTGATATATATAATGATTAAAGATTATTATTTTCATTTCTTAATCATCGGGTCAGTCAATATAATACCTGTACTGGATTGCTTCTTGAGCAAAATGCTGCTGATATAGTATGTCACATCGGAACAATTGCCGTGTAGAAAACTGATTGCAATCTTGTATTTATTTCCTACATTAATACAGATACACTCTATTTTGAAATCTTTCATTTGTATTTAAATGAGAGACATATTTCTTCTGGATATATATCAAACCCGGAAGTCAAAACTGACTGTTCCCCTGCTTTGATTTGAACTCAATGACAGCATAGTTGACCTCTGAAATACAAATGCATATGTTGCTTAATGTCTCGATAACTACATACGGTTTAGGACTGCACGAGGCAAGGTCAGAATATACATTAATGAAGTAGATATATTTACAAATGGATCTATCTATTCGGGTAATTTTACCAAACTGTGGACCAAGAGTTTTCGTGATAGAACTGCATATCAATAAAGATACACTCCCTTTCAAAATCTTTCATTTGGTAATTAAATGAAAGACATTTTTCTCCTGGATATATATCTAACCCGGACGTCAGAACTGATTGTTCCTTTGATTTGAACTCCGTGACAGCAAAGTTGACCTCTGAAATACAGATACATATGTTGCGTACAGTTTTGTTAAAACAGAGTTTAGGACTGCACGAGGCAAGGTCAGAGTAAACATTATTGAAGTGAAGTGGGTATTTTTTTACGTATGCATATATATATATATATATATATATATATATATATATATATATATATATATATATATATATATATATATATATATCGACCATGTCGGCTTATTCTGCGAGTCGGGTAATTGTGCATAACGATACGACATTATGGAAACGTTGGAACACATGTTGTTGCTGATCGAATATACAATTTATGTCAAGAAAGTGTTCAAAAATATCCCACATTCCTGATCCAAACATACTTACCGTAATATAGCAAATACTTTATATGAAAGATGGAAATGAATACCTTAAAACAAAACTGTATTCTAATTGATGTATCTAATTTTGCAAGAAGTTTTCGCACACGTAGTTGTATCGTCTGCTATTCAATATGTCAGTTTGCCGGTTGAACTGAATTCTTAAGAATTTGCCCGGCGTATAGTCTGTTTCTAAATGTTTTTGTAAATTTTTTTCTCCATAAACAAGAAGTTGAAAACATATCACATCCTTTTCATTGTTAGAACACTTCAATAGTATAACTTATTTCTTTATAAAATGCTGAACTTTACTAATGTTTGTACACGATCAGTCTAGTTTGCCTAACATCTCATGGCATTTATTGGCGTTTTTGCGTTGAATTGTGTAACACCAGCCATAACCCTGACCTAATTACTCGACCGACATGCTGACATAAACAGTCCAAAGTAATGTTTTATTTCCATAGCCCGATAACTAAACATTACATATATTCTAAGATTTGTGCAGATTAGACCGACATATTGCGAGTCACTAAAAAACAGCGGTGTATACGGTGTGTCCAAAATTATTATTTTGAACAGAATATTTTGGTGACAATTGCCTCTCTTCATATAGTAAGCATTCATTAACATGTGTTCGTTAATCTGTCGAATTTGGTATGCGATGTGCTTCAATATTGACGACGAAATCCGAAGGTGCGTAGAAATGACTAACATAGACTAACATTACATTCATTTGCAAGTTGATTGGCATGCAAAGGTCTCAGTTAAAAAAGATAATGAGTTGTAGAATGAGATAGATCAGGAAGAAAAAAGACGATATATTGAACTTAAACAACTAAAATATGCATAACATGGGAATTTACGTTGACTATAAAATCATAAGGAAAAAGTGCATGAAACATGACATGTAACTCCTGGTAAATGGTTTATCTAATTTTTGTAATTTGTTTTCTGTAGTAATTTCTCAATATCTTCAGTTAAGGGTCTTTTTTAAAAGAAGTATTAAAGAGCTTACAGTTGCATAGGATCTATTAATAGATGTATTACTTATGTTTTGACTAGTAGTACTAATGGAACTAATAGCGTAAATTATCATTAGCTTAACAGCTTGAACGGTTAGACGAATTAAGTAACTTACCATTGTTTGGGCTAGGTTACATGAAAATGCAAGCTCGAGACGAATTGAGTACTAAGATCCGCCACATGGTGCATGTTGTGATATGGAGTCGTGATATAAGGTGTATATAAGCAAAGAGGATTAAAAATGAGATTTATTCCTATTTCGGAGTCATTCTTATTTCTTGTGTTCCTGTTATAATTTTACAGACGTGTTTTATGTTTCAATAAGATAGGTTTCGAACGGAAAAACGTTGGTTTTGAAAGGTTCTGTGGGATTAGAAAGTGCTCATTAAATGAACTATAATATTACTCTGAAACTAATGTTAATTATTGCAAAGTTTGACTGAGACAGCCATCATGACAACAACACGATTCTTGACAGGCCAGTACATTGAAATTTATACGGAACGTTATTAGAACTTGATCAAGAACAGTTTTGATTCATTCACTTCATAATATTTTTTGTTCTTCTCATATTTTAATATATAACTTTGATAATTAAGTATTTGTTTAGAGGAGGAAGAGCCTGGAATAAGACCGGGGAAAACCACCCAGCAAGGGAAGCTACTGGCAAGCTTTTTCACGTACCCACACTGGTCGAGCCCGACTCGAACCCACGCAGACGGAGGTGAAGCGGCATTGGTCAGTAGCGGAAAGCGCTTAAAATATATTATTATAATTTTGAAAATAGGTTAGTGGAGAAATGCGATCAGAGGTTGAGCAGAATATCAGAATAATATAAATACTATCATATATAATAACGAAAAATTCTGAGAAAACAAACATGCTGTTACAAATACGAAGTTGAGGGCATTACACTAGCAGCTGTACGATCATCAAAATGGAAAATTGATCCAGGACATCAATACGTTTAAGAAATAGCAAACACTCGGAAAAGCACCTTATATATGTGAAATATTTATAAAAGAAGAAAAGGCTATCAGGTACACAGAGACCAGACCATTTTCAGATGTCTACAAGTTATGTTTCCACAGAGATGGAAAGATTAAAGGGAACAAGTATTATTTTTGCGTTGTCTTAACGTTCGATTCCTTTCTTTCCCAGCTGCAAAGTCCGTCCAGAAAGTTACAATCTGAAAGTTGATAGGATAAATTTATCACATAAACCTACAATGAGAAGGATAAACCTTTTTTTATAATGTTTGTTTTATATCAGAACTCGTATGCTATACGTACCCACTCCCACCCCCAAACAAAACAAGCAGAATAAATATGTAAAATTTGTGATACCAGTGACAAAATCAGGAACAATGTGTTTGAAGATGAACATATTTTTGAGTTGACAATGTTAATGTCTACAAACACATGTTCCCTACCTTTTCAACAGTGTCTACTTGTGGTAAGGTTCCATTTCTTTTCTTCCCAGCTGCAAAGTCCATCCAAAAAGTTACAATCTGAAAGTTGATATGATAAATTTATCTCAGTAACCTACAATGAGAAGGATATACATTTAGTATGCTACACGTACCCATCCCCACCCCACATGTTCCCTACCTCTTCAATAGTGTCTATTGTGTACGAGATGACTCTAACCTATTGTTTGTTGCCACGTTATCAAACTGCTAAAATGTATTGATGAAAGTGAACTTTAAATGTGCAGGTGCAATGGATATTAATGATTACACCAATATTGTTTCTTTTAAAAACATGAATTCATATGACGTTGCAACTGTACTTATTCATGTTATGTTGCATTCACTAAATACCGTTTATTGTTATAACGGCACATCTTAGCAAACTGCATTGTTGCATATGATAATTTAATCATCTCGAAAATACATTTATCTTGTGTTGACTTCAGAAACATTTTTGAAAGTGTCTTTACACATTGAGGTCTCTCGTAATAGGTTAGATAAATTAAAATGGAGCAGGAAAATGAAACAAGAAGAGTTCTAATGAGATTACAATCATTTAGAAAACAAACGCACTGCTAACGAAAATACAGTTTTTGTCTGGGTTAAATTCGGATATATTTAATCTTTCCGAGGAAACGAAACTGTTTTATTTCACTCGCATTATGTACACTCTTGAATAATATATGTTTGCGCAAGAAAATGAGTTATATTCGTATCTAACGCGGGAAAAGAGGATAAACCATCGACACACTATAATTGATATGACTGGTTAGTTTAAAATAATTATTGCCATTTGTGTCAAGTTTACCTAGGCAAGAGACTAGTTTGAGGACAATGTCATCTATTCCGATTTTGCTATAAGATCTTCCAGTTCTTTCTAGTATGAGAATCGTTATCATACTGCTGTACTGAACATCAATTTCAACGGTGGCCCGACGCCAGCCCGTATTCGATGTAGATGGTTGCCAAATCGCAGAAACATTGTCTCCACCTGTACCTTGCACCAAGACATGAATCCATGACTCCATATATCCTCTGAATATATGCCAAAAGTTTAGACACTGCAGGTGATCAGACTATATCGTTTTCCGATACATCTGTTCATAGACTTTCCATTGTCTTTCAAATACTTATGTGTATTCTCGGGACGAATTGTATCTCTTTCAATGTTCTTTTGTCCCATAGAATTGACGGCGAAAGTATATTGAACGTATGATGATAACTAAGAAATGCATGAAAATTGTCATGAACATTAGCATAATAACCAAGAAGAACGGGGATACTACTACTACTACTACTACTACTACTACTACTAATAACATTAATAATAAAACAACACTTCAACCTTCTCCTCCTACTACTGCTGCTCTTGCTGCTCTTTATTATATAGCTGTGACAGTATTGTGATATGACCACCATATCAAAACAATTATAAGGCGTTATCAAGTATCACTATTATTATTTAGTACATTATTATTATTACTATTATTATTAATAGTAGTAGTAGTAGTATTTGACCGCTCTGCTGGTCTAGTGGTTAGAGCGTCAGCCTTAGATACAAGAGGCTGTGAGTTTGATCCACGGCCGAGTCATACCGAAGACTTTCAAAACTGATACTAATAGCTTCCTTACTAGGCGCTCATCATCGAGAAGTTAGCGTTAGGAATGGTCGGTATGGGGTCAGGATAATGTGACTGGGTGGGACATCATGCTACATGTCTTCGGCATGAACGCCCATTGCTAAGCATCACTACAAACTGTAACAATGCAGAAATCGTAGCGATATGACTGAGAAACTGTTAAAGCTAAATTTCCAAATCCAAATGACCACCAACGCCCACACATTCTTCTTCTTCTTCTTCTTTTTCTTCTTCTTCTTCTTCTTCTTCTTCTTCTTCTTCTTCTTCTTCTTATTATTATTATTATTATTATTATTATCGTCATCACAATTATACTTCATTATCATCATCATCATCATCATCATCATCATCATCATCATCATCATCATCATCATCATCATCATCATCATCAGTCTCTTGACCTAGTGTGGTCGTTGAGGCACTGTGCTGCTGAACATGTGACCAGTTCCCTCCACTTGTCTCGATCATGTGCCAATGCTGTCTCTCCGCAAAACGTTTGCTGGTCCATTCTGTGATGCTGTCATTCCACTTTCTTCTCTGTCTACCTATCCTTCTACCACCTTGGACACTACCCTGCAGTACTATTGCGTAGAGACTGTTGGCTCTAGTGACATGGCCATACCATTTCACCTTTCTCTTTTTGACAGTGGTGAGGAGGTCTTCATAATGGCTTACCTTATGCCTGATGGTGTAACGCACTGCTTCATTTGTGATGTGATCCATGTACGATATGCCAAGGATGGTTCTGTAGCATCATTTGATCTGGTTGGAGCATAGCAATTAATGATGGTAAGGTGCTTTCTTCCAGACAAGAGGGAGGGCGTCCCGAACGGACGTCACTGCCATCTCACCACTGTCTGCGTGGGTTCGAGTCTCAGATTTGGCTAATGTTGTTTTGTGAGAAATCTTACTAGTAGCTTCTCGTGGGTCAATGGTTTTTCCGGGGGTTTTCTTGAGTTTTTCCTGTTTCATTAATACTGGCTGCCATGTTTAGCCTATTGTGTGCTGAAAAATGGGGTTAAACCATGCAACAACTACAACTACAACCAGACAAGAGGGATAATTTCATGGTCACGAGTCTCACGTTTACTCACTTAGGAGTTTGCCAATGAGTGCTCTCTTCAATGCAGTGCCGATGCCAGCCTCAATTAAATCTTTACTTCCCTGGCCGCTCCAAAAGAAAGTGCATCCGGTGCCCCCTTTTACAAAGTGTGCCTTCTTCGGCAAGCCGGGTCTCAATCAAGGCAGCAATGTCTACATCGTATCTTGCGAGTTCCTGTCATATTAGCGCGGGTAACTTCCGAGGTCTTACCTCATCGTCCCTGTCCAGTACGGTGCGGATAATTCAATGAGACAAGTATTAGAGGAACAATCCTCATTTTATTTTTTGTATTTTGACCGTTGAAGAAGGGTCCACGCCAGCCTCGGTATATTGGATAGAAAAGTTTATAGCAGGCAATGTTTAGGCACCTTTTCCCGCCCCTTTCTCGAGCCAAGGAGGTGAGCCGTACATTCCTGAAGAGAGCTGTTCAGTCGCTCAGGGGGCTGCTGGACTCCACTGCTGATCTATGTTAGTGGTGTACGACCCTAATGACCTGATCCGCCTTTGTGCAGGTTTGCTGCTACGTCTGATAGTGTACACACACATGCGGTTTCGTTGCTTGCCTGTCGCCACAGGACTTTAGTGACTGATCCAATGGGATGGGTAGATGACAACAATGACTTAATAATAATAATAATAATAATAATAATAATAATAATAATAATAATAATAATAGTAATAATAATAATGAGGACTTTGTATAGCACCTAATCTTTGAAAGCTCTAAGCGCTTACACCATCAATAATGATATGACTACACTACAAAACAACAAATGACAAAAACAATGAAATTGGTAAATATAAAAATATGCTGAAAATATATAAGATATAAAACATGATTAGGTTGCTACGTTTGTCCCTGAAGTCGAAACAGGTGAGTCTTGAGAGCACTTTTAAAAGGGATCGCTGTGTCTTTGTGTCTAATTTCAATGGGCAATTCGTTCCACGTCACCGGGCCCTGATATGCAAACGAACGTTGTCCATATGACTTTGTTTTCACCATGTGAACAATGAGTATACAATTATCAGAAGAAGTGCATAAGGATCTAGCTGGTGTATACACATGGGTAATGCTGGATAGATATGTTGGGCTGGAGTCTGTCATTGAAATTTAGCACAGAGAACAAATTTGGTGTTTGATTCTGTATCGAATTGATAGCCAGTGTAGGGTACAGAGCAGTGGTTAGGTGTGCACTGATCGAGGTACTCTAAAGATGATCTGTGCAGCTGTATTTTGAACTTTTTGAAGTTTCTGGAGTAAATATTGTGATGAACCAGACAGAATTGAGTTACACTAGTCCAGTCTTGAAAGTACTAATGAACACACAAGTGTTTTCGGGGCATTAACAGAAAGATATTTATGAATTGAACTGATGCGTCTCAATTGAAGATATGCAGCCCTGCAGATGTTCATGACATGTTGGTGCAATGTCAGAGTACTGTCTAGAGTAACGCCTAGATTGCCGATCTTTATTCTCTGAGGTAAAGGATGTGAATGAGAGTCTTTGTGTCATTGTGTTGTGATCAGAATAGCCTCAGTTGTATCATCATTCATCTGCAGCTTGTTACATGTCATCCATGATTTCACATCCGAAATGCACTTCTCTACTCCATGGATGGTAGCATCAACTTCAGTTAGGTGGCTAGACTTAGTTATTTGGGTGTCATCAGCGTACAATTGGTGCGACACTGGGTGATGATCTAGGACACTTGAGAGCGGCTGAGTGTACAGAATGAAGAGAACAGGTACAAGAACAGATCCCCGTGGAACACGATAACATACGTCAACTGGGCTCGAGTGTATTCCATTTGCAGATATTATTTGTGTCCTGTTGACTAAGTAGGACTTGAACCACTGTAAGGCTATATTCAGAATGCCAAATACATGCTGGAGACGGTGAAGTAATATATCATGGTCTATTGTGTCAAATGCTGCAGATAAATCCAGGAGAGCGAGGACTGTAATCTTTCTACTATCCAAAGCAGAGAGAATGCCACTAAATACTTTCAGAAGAGTAGTTTCCGTACTGTGGCAAGGGCGATATGCAGACTGTACATTGCTAAAAAGAGTTGAGTTAGAACAACCATTTCTAAGATTTTTGATATGAAATGGAGATTAGAAACTGGGCGGTAGTTCTTTAAATCGTTATGGTCCAGTGTTGGTTTCTTCAGCAGTGGCTTTACGATGGCAGTTTGAAAAATGATGGGAATTCCCTTAATGAGAGAGAGAGAGAGAGAGAGAGAGAGAGAGAGAGAGAGAGAGAGAGAGAGAGAGAGAGAGAGAGAGAGAGAGAGAGAGAGAGAGAGAGATTAATAACATCAGTTAGTGAAGGCAATATTGGTTCTAAGCACTCAAGCAGCAGTGATGTCGGAATTGGATCAAGTTCACAAGACTTTGGTGCCCTTTTAATCACGTTTGTCCGTACTAAATCTATAGAAACAGGTTCAAATGCTCCTAACGGTTGTCGCTGAAATTCTGCATCATACCTGTATGGTGACGAATCTGTTGAAATTGTGCTGTCAAGCGAATCTCTAATAGTTTGAACTTTGTCATTGAAGAAATTTTCAAATTGGTCTGGTAGATCTGGTGGAGAGAAGGTCGTTGGAAGTGGTGTACATTTGTTCTTTGACATTAGTTTGTTAGTTATCCCCAAGAACTCTTTGCAGCTGGAACTCTCCGTGATCTTAGAACTGTAGTGGGATGAATTGGCTAATTGGACTATGTTTGTGACGTTCTTCTTAGCGGCTTCGTAGATTTGTTTATGAATATTGAGTCTAGTGGAAAGCCAAGGCCTCTCTGCTTTTCGGCGATGTCTTTTAGCAGTGCGAAGCTGGTCCCTAACACTGCTATATAAAGGAGAACACTTTTTTTTATTGATACTCTGGTGGCTGGGGCATGTTTTTCAAGCAATGAACGAAGGCAGTTATCAAGTTGTTCCACTGTTGGATGTAAGAAAGTTTTAGGTTTTCTTGGATATCATGCATGAATTTGGTTCTATTTATCATACGGAGGTTTTTCTTAGTAGGAAATAGATGTTGAGGGTTAGGGACTGATACGTCGAGATGGCATACAATGCAGAGGTGATCCGATGCAAGTTCGTGCGATACAAGAGTTGATTGCAGAATATTATCATCAGGTCTATAAAGAAACCAGTCTAAAATGTGACCAAGTTTATGGGTAGGTTGGTTAACTGACTGTTTAAGATTGACGTGTTTGGTTGACCAGGACAGTCATAGTGAAAGTTGAAATCTCCAAGAATAATTAGGTTGCCACCTATCGAATTTCCATACTCTAGAAGATTTGGAAACTGCTCCAAAAAGAGAGATTCAGTCAGCTTGTTTTTTCTACTAGGAGGAGGACGGTAGAGACAGAAAAAATGGACTGACCTTTGTTCCAGTGTGAGCGTCATTTGGACTAGTTCAAACGATGTGTGGCAGAAGTTGAAGGTTTTGTTGTACTTGAGGTATTTGATCATGGAATTCTTTGTAATAACAGCAATTCCACCTCCGCGAGAGATGCGGGGGAACGACTTGATGGAGTAATCGCTCGGTGTTAAATCCTCACACTTACAGTCATCACCCAAGGAATGTAACCAAGTTTCTGTCAGGAAGATGTCAATATTCTGACCATTGATAAAATTAACAATTTATGTGCGCTTTTCCGGTGATCCTACTGATTGAGCGTTGAATAATGCAATACGTAGTGGTATCCCTGGGACAGTTGACACAACGGTTGACGATTTAAGAGGAGTTTGAACCAGGTTATTGAAATAAACGACAGAACTTTTAAGTTGTTTATCCGTTAGGGGCGAAAGTGAGATAAATGGAATCATTCTTCTTGTTCTACGACCGCCGGTTTTGAAAGAACGTTTCTTATTTCGCTTTCGTTTACATTTAAAAAATGATGAATGAATTCCCAGTTCTTTCAGTCTTGAGCACAATGTAGTATCTAGAACCAAGGTGTGGTCATTTAATCGAATTAATGAGGATTCATCGTAGTGTAAGCGGTCACGTGACGACGGTTTATTCAAAAACAAATTACGTCTCAGCAGCGGGACAAAACAGCTAAGAAAAAATCCAATTGCTCTCCCTTCCAACACAAGGAGATGATCCAACACACACGAACGGAACAGTCAATGCATGATGAAACACAACAATGTAGACGATGACAGAAAACAAGGACAAATATCACAAATATAGTACAAAATCGTAAGAGCCTATTCTATTCTTTCAAGCAGTCAAGCGATGGCGGCCATCTTTCCGTGGACTTTGTTTTAAGTGATAAAGAGTTAAGCAGTTTGTCTACTTCACTCTCTCGCCCAAAACCATATGGGTTCAGGAGCACTACAACGTCGAGACGGTCAGAGACAGAGTTGGATGCAGTGGATAACCAGGACGTCATACGCGTCTCGTCGTGATCATAGCGCTCCACGGTTCTTTGCTAGGAATCGTCTTTCTGCGCGATGACCATCTGGTGGTTCCTCCGCACAGGTTTCCGACTCCAGTCTTCACACGCTAGGTATCCTAGGTCACCGAGGGTTGAAGACGCGTCGGCTACCCTCAACCTCGTTTAGTCGGCCAGTCGAGGCCATTTTCCAGGACGCGGTCGATGTGCATGCCTGAAATCCTATTTGGGCATATGTGAGATCTGAGTACCATGTGGGGAACAAAGGTTGGCGAGCTACACCAGAAGGACTACTTAGCCAGCTAGAAGTTAGTGTTTTGATCAGAATGGCTTCAGTTGTATCATCATTCATATGCAGCTTGTTACATGTCACCCATGATTTCACATCATAAATGCACCTCTCTACTCCTCGGATGGTAGAAGCAACATCAGTTGGGTGGCTAGATTTGTGTATTTGTGTGTCATCAGCGTACAATTGGCGAGACACTGGGTGATGATCTATGACACTTGAGAGTGGTTGAGTGTATATCATTGAAGAAAACAGGGCCCAGATCAGACCCCTGTGGTAAACCACAACATAGATCATCTAGGCTGGAGTCTATTTAATCTGTAGATACATTTTGTGTTGTGTTGACTCAGTAAGACTTGAACCATAGTAAAGCTGTATTGTGAATGCTTAATAGTGCTGGAGAGGGTGAAGTAGTATATCATGGTCTATTGTGTCAAATGCTGAAGACAAATCAATGAGGGTGAGTACTGTAATCGTTCCGCTATCCAACGCAGAGAGAATGTCATTAACTACTTTCAGAAGAGTAATTTCAGTACTATGGCAAGGGCGATATGCCGACTGTACATTGCTTACTATTCAGATGAGATACAAGTTGGGTTAGAACAACTTTTTCTAATATTATTTTATATGAACGGGATTTTTGAATATTGCCGGCAGTTCTTTAAATCGTTATGGTCGAGTGTTGGTTTCTTCACCAGAGGTTTTACAATAGAAGTATTGTAAAATGATGGGAATTCCCCCGATGAGAGAGATATTAATAACATAAGTTAGTGAAGGAATTTTTGGATCAATTTCACATTACTTTATTGTTGGAATTGGATCAAGTTCACATGACTTTGGTGCACTCTTCATCCTGATTGTACGTACTAAATTTATAGATAAAGGTTAAAATTCTGCTAACGATTATTGTCGCTGAAATTCCGTATCGCAGATTTATGATGACGACGAGTCGAATGAAATTGTGTTGTCAAGCTTTTCTCTAATGCTTTGTACCTTTGTATGGCAGATATGTAAGTTCCATTTCAGCAGGAATTGAAACTAAAAAATAGCGGCACCAATCGTCTATCAAGCAATTTGCATAGTACTCATTTGTTCGAAGCAGGAATCAAACCAGAACCTTGCGCTACCATTAATGACGCTTATCCCATACCAAGCAGGACAGAGGATATTAAATATCAAACCTCATATGCCTGTAATGGCAGCCAACACCGATCAAACAGCTTATTACAAAGCACTGATCAATTGCAAGTGAATATTAAACCCGTGTTGCATTTCTTGCCTGCCTCTCAATCATTTAATATAGTAATATTTCTTCCCAAACAGTAATCGAATTAGCGTCACGTAGAGGGCAATCGAGACCAATGAAACAACCACGACTGTACTAATTTGTTCACAGAGGTAAATGTACCTGTGCCGCACGTAATGACACCGGTGACCAATGAAACAATATCCTTGCATCCTGAACAGTGTAGATAATGAATACTTTATTTTCAGAAAGAATTGCAAACCGTACAATGCCGCTAATGATTGTATAGTTAACATCAATAATTGTTGTTAATTAATGTTGCAACTGCCTAATGTTATACGTTGCTATGTAACAATAAAGATATTTGTTTTAATAACTGATGAGACCTCTAATCCATTTAAATATTAACAATCAGCAAACAAAAATGATGTGTATGGGAAAACGAGGAAATGATATAGGAAATCAAGTATGGTGCTTATTGAGATAAGACGTTCTTTTTCCGATAGCATGCTGGCAGGGAAACCAGGCATGACTATATTCCATCTAGACGGGAACAGTGGTCGGAAGTCGCACCTTACTATCATCAGATAACAATGTGCTCGACAACTGTCATAAACTGATAAACAAGGGTGTGTCCGTTTTGACTGCGTTTAAATCTGATAACAAACTATTTGTTTGATATATGATAATATTCAATGACTCGTTTAAACCGGTTTGAAGCTGCTCATGTATAACTGGTGTTGTTCAATCTCTGACAGGTTCCATATAAAAACAGCTACACCAATATTTTTCCTCCGCCTTATATATTTTGTGTAAGTTTAATACATTTACATTTATTTCATTTGAACGGCTTTATAACTTTATAAGTGACGCTGCCACTTCGATACATAAAACTAAATCATTTTGTTCACATAATCATGCAGCACAGACATCAATGTTGTGAAGTTGTTCAAAGGCTTAATTTACTTTGCATCATTGACTGTATTATTTAAAGTAACCTTCACCCAGTAAGGAAATATATCTAAAATTTTGATTTGTCCCAAGTTTTAGAGAGTCATGTTCATACAATGCTATCAAATTTTGCAAATATATGAGTGTTTAATGACAGATGTACCAAACCACGGACCGCGGGCAACTTGTGGCCTGTCTGCAGTCATAAAGTTGCTCGCGAGGACTCTATATTTACTATAATGTATTTTAATAATTTCAAAAATGTATTGACGTTCAGATAATTAAATAATAACTAGAGGAAAGTTGCAATAATACGCGTTCAATAGAATTCTATTATAGGATGTTATTTCTAAGTCTAAGAAGTCTGTCATTTGGTCGCGTTCTCAGAGCTCAGTCGGCGTTCGATAAGTCACTATGCACGTGGTTGTTGTGCTCGATGCGGTAGAAATAGAAAAGCCTTCGCTTAAAAATGCTGCTAGAATGCTGGGCGATATACAGTGTGAGACAAATTGTGATCAGATTCCTTTTTCTCATAATACTATGGCTAGGCGAGTTGAAGAGTTGGCCGGCGATGTTCATCGTCAATTAGAAGCCCATGTCAAAACTTGTTAAACAACATCATTGGCAATGGACGAATCCACTGACATTTCTGACACAGCTCAAGTCGCAGCTTTTGTTCGAGCAATAAACGATAATTTGGAAGTCATTGAAGAACTTCTAGGACTTGAATCGATGCATGCGACTAACAACGGAATTGATCTGTTTGAAACTGTGACGGTGTGTGTAGGGAAAAACAACAACGAATGAATGAAATTAGATAGTGCATGCACCAAGGGTGCTTTGGCCTTGACGGGTAAAATATCTAGATGTCTGTCATTATTGAAACAGTTTCTTGACCGCACCAATTTAAATTATTGCATCATTCACCAGAAAGCACTGCGTGGAAGGGCATTAAATCTGAAACATATCACGGATGTTGTTCTGATATGTGTAAACAAAATTCGAAGCAAGGCGCTGATGAGGCGTTAGTTCGGACGGTTTATATCAGACCTGAAAGGGGAATACGGTAGGCTACTGATACACGGCTAAGTCAAATGGCTGTCTAAATGGAAAGTACTGTCACGGTTCTGGGCACTGAAAAATAGTGTTTATCTGTTTTTGTTTGAAATAGATAAATTACCTACAGAACAGGAATGTCTGCATAAGTATGATTGGCTTAATGATCTTGAATATTTGGTGGACATCCTATCTCATTTAAACTTTTTAAATGCGAGGTTCAGGGAAATGACAAACTGTTCACAAAAATATTTGTGCGAGGACATTTTTGCATTTAAAAGGAAACTGCACCTGTTTATCAGACAGCTGAGAGAATGGACGTAAAGAGACGTTTCCAACTCTGACGACACTTGTGGTGGAAACGAAATTTGATCTGTTACAGTACATGGTTAAAGTGGAAAGTCTTCTAAATATCTTTCAGTCGAGATTTCAAGAGTTCACAACAGAAGCTGATAATGTTGCCCTCTTTATAAATCCGTTCTTATTTCCGAATGCCAGGATCTGCCAATTATAACAAATCCATGAGCACGATTTAATTGATTTGAAATACAATTTTGCACTGAGATGCAACTTCCTGAAGCTGCTGCTTTACCCTGAGCTGCTCATATGACCTCATTCTGGTGACTATTGCCTGTCGAACAATTTGAACACTTGCGCTCATTTGCACAGAGATATATTTGTCGTTTGGTTCGACTTATAGATGCGAGCAGTCATTTTCCGCAATGACAGATATTAAAAAAAGCATCGTTCCACACTCACGGACAGTAACCTAGCTGCTCTTATGACTTTGGAAACGACAGATTTGTGTCCAGACATTCATAAACTGGCATATGAACTTTCAGAAACTGGTTGTGAAGAACAGTAGCAACCGTAAATTCATTATATTAATATCGGTTTTCGAACCTAATTTAATATTGTTTAAAGAAGAACATTTGATTTAAAAACGAAAATGAATTTAGTGTAGGTCTAACATTTTCTGCTTTTATAATTTGAGAATTTGGTTGCTTAAAGTTATTGATTTTAAGAATGATATTGCAAGACTTTCTAATTTTATAAACATTGATAAACGTTTTTAATGTTATAACGCTACGGCCCGCTTAATTACCGAAAATAGTAGTTATGGCCCTTTATTTGAAAAATTAGGAACCACTGATCTATGACATATATTTAACGTTAAATCGTTTGTTACACATATATCAGGGGCCCCGAGTGGCTGAGTGGTATAATTACTTTCCTTTACGGGTCACTGCTCTGTCTGCGTGGGTTCGAGTCTAAGATTCTACGGAGCCCCTTAAGGGATATGGATAGAAAAAAAAATTTCGTTTAATGAAAATACTATTTAATCGAAATATCGAAATAGTATTTCGCTTAAACGAAATCGTATTTCGAAATAACGAATAACATTTCGAAAAAACGAAATATATTTCGATTGAACGAAATACAAATAGTTTCATCCATGTCACTTAAATTGTTATTTGATCAGCGAAGTATTTACTTTCTCTAATGCCAAGACGTTCTTTAAACGTTCATAGTAATCTTTTTGAGATTTCAAGAGATGTATTTTAACATATTACTGTCGGACACTTTGTGGCAATATATCGTGATCGACCAGATACATTAGAAGGCCTTATGATATTTAGGCCCTTTTCTTGCAAATTTGAAATTTGACAGTCCAGACCCATTAACAGTCGACCGCCTGGTCACAATCACCATCATCATCAGTCTATTGACCTAGTGTGATCGTCGATGCACTGTGATGCTGAACATCTGACCAGCTCCCTGCACTTGCCTCGATCATGTGTGAATGCCTGTGTCTTCGCCAAACATTCCCTGGTCCATTCTATGATATTGGCAGTCTACATGTTTCTATGTCTACCTCTCCTTATGCCACCCTGAACGCTGCCATGTAGTGCTGATGTGGATAGAATGTTGGCTCTAATGACATGGCCATATCATTTCAGCTTTCCCTTTCTGACGGTGGTGAATTATGCCGTCAGGGTCCAGGTCTCACATGAATACAAAACGATTGAGATGACTAGTGCACTCAATAGCCTGAATTTAGTTTTCAGATATATATTCTTCTCTCAACAGACGGGTCTTAGCTTTAACATAGCTGCTATCGTTGTGCTGCTGGTGACAAAATATCTGCTTTTGATCCCTCTTCGGTGATCATAGAACCAAGATATTTGAACTGATTCACTGTTTCCAGTCCCTGTTCTCTGACTTTAGTCTTGGCTGATAATTGGTTGCCACTGATTGTCATCAGCTTTGTCGTCTTAGTACTTATCTCCATGTCAAATCTAACAGACGTTTCATCCAGGTTCTTCACTAAGATCGAATGCTCGTCTTCAATGCCTGCCAGCCCATTTATGTCATCTGGAAGGCTAAGGTTGGTGATGTTACACCCTCCAATGCTGACTGTCCCACAGTGGTTTTCCAGGGCTTCTTTCATGATGCACTCGTAGTAGATGTTATACAACAATTGAGGAATTACTGCAATGGTATCCTTGGCTTACATCTGCTTGATGGTATTGGTCAAATTTGAACCTATGTTATACCTCGTCATTGTGGCCCACAATGCCTAATCCCACACTGTGTCAAAGGCCTTTGTGAAATCTATGATAAATATCTTGTTGATGTTACAAGCACTTTTCACACAGAACCCTGAGATTGAATATTTGTAATTTTGTCTTTTTTCCACTCCAGAACCCTGCCTGTTCTTCAGCAATTATTGCTGCTGCTTGTGGTTTTAGTCTATTCAAGAAGATTTTCAGCATCACGTTACTAGAATGGCTGATCAAACTGATATTTATGTAATTGTGGCACAGCTGGATATTGCCTTTATGGGGATTGTTATAATCAATGACTGTGTCCACTGTGTTGCCCATTCACCTGTGTGTCAGATCTTGTTGTAGATTTTTGTTAGTAGCTCTATCACTGATCCCCTCCAATTCTTGATGCGTTCAGCTGGCAAGTTGTCTACTATAGCTGCCTTCTCATTATTCAGTGCTCTTATTGTTAACTTCTTCTCGTCTTTGAGAATGGGGAACAAAATCATCATTGATAGAGTTTGATGTTTGTAGAGATCTTTGCACTATTCAATCAATGTCACTCGTTTCTTTGAGGCATTTTTGTATTGAATGGTACTGACTCTTGGTTGCTTCTGTCTCGTGAGGTCTTTTACAACTTGGAATGCAAATTTGATGATATACTTCATCCGACTGCTCTCAATTTATGTACACTTTTGTCAAATCCAATCTTCGTTTGCTTTCTTTAAGTTTTTTGTCTAACATTCGTGTTGTGGCTTGGAATGACTTGCAGATGTTGCGGTCCTTCAGTTGTTAAAGGTTGAATCTGAGCCCGATGTTCTTTGGATTGTTAATTTTACTCAGACTCACAAGGAAGTTCATAATCATGAGGTCGTGATCACTTTCAACACCTGTAAACGTCCTTATGTTTGCTCTTTTGGTGCCAGATCGGTAACGGTTTGAACCAGTATGCATTCGACCTGGGTATGATGGGTTACATTTGGTGCGTGCCATATCCAGCATCGTGAATCTTTATGTTGGCCCAGGATGTTGGCGTGTACCCAGGTATTGCAGCTTGCGAACTCGAGCAGCCGTCTTCCTCTTTCATTGGTAAGCTCATTGCAAGGAGGTTCACAGCGAGCAGCCTGTCTTTTACAGCATCTTTGCCAACTTTGGCATTCCAGTCTTCTTGGATGGTTGTATCAACTGAGCATATTTAGAATACTCTGGATTTTGTTGTAAGACTTCTTTATGTATTTCTTCATCATGATCGGTAGTTGGAGCATAAACTTGGATAATTCTGATGTTAAAGGGAGATGCTTTCAGACCAATGGGGATTGTTCCGCTAGATATGTGGCGGCATTCAAGCACAGATCACTTGATGGCTTTGTATCCAAGGAAGCCAACTCCGTTTATGGACTTGTCAAACTCTCCACTAAAGTAATATATGCCCATCTTCAGTTTGGTGTTCTCTTAGTGGTTTATATCTGACTTCACAGAATACCAGAATGTTCCATGTCTATTGTTCCAGTACATGTGTCAACTCTTGGAGTCTTCCGATTTGCGCCAGAGTTCTAATGTTCCACGCGGCGTTAGCTTTGGTGTTTCTCGCTCTGATTTGTTGCAACGTACAAGTGGCTTTCTTGTCACCTTGTTGACCCGGTATAGTAACTTCAGTTTTGTCCAGCATTATCAGTCTGTCTTCGGCAAAAGTCGTCTGGCGGAGCACATTCCTCTGCCGTACAAGGAGCTGTCATAGTACAGCTGCATTAGGGTTTCTACTTTGGATTTTCTTTTAGGGTTTACTCCCTTAGCCTTTCATTAACCAAAGCCATCCTGCAAGGCAGTAGGAGACTCGTGTATAGGCGTGTGCGTCCATTTCCCGAGCAGATACATGATCTGTCACTGCCCATAACATGGTCCAATCAAAGGTCGATAACTCCGTTTCATAACATATTTGCTTCGTAGTCATCGTTCATACTCGAAATTTTTTATTTTAAATCACATTTTCCATTATATAATTTAAATTTCTCATGAAAAAAACCCCAAAACATTGGCAAGTGTAAAAAAGTACTAATTTAATTAAACAAAAGAGAAGTTAACGACGTTTTTAATTTCCCTTAGCTACGATTTCCCACCTAGAAAGGACGCCATCCGGAAATGACGTACATTTATCACCACAAGACGAAATACATATTTCTTGCTGCCGAAAAATAAAACTAATATTTGAATAGGGAACATTTAGATAAAACTATCATATATGCTAATTTACTGTTCAGCCTTAAATCGATATGCGTGAACGACACGCTAGATTGTGTCGATTACAAAACTGTTTCATTGTTTCATTTTATTTTCACAATTTCCGTTAGTACATGTAAAAAGGAATCAATGCTGGCTTCCCTATATCGGTTGTGTTTATTCCACACCTAGGCGTCTCTTTCTTTGCTATATGTTGTAATCATGATTGCTACAAGCGCTCATTGATGTGCTAAGGGTAAGTTGTATAAACATAAATAACTTACTTTACTAATGTGTTTGTATCACATACACGCGAAAGTGTTATCATTTGCACTTACAATTAATGTATTTTCAAATAATGACTTTTATTTGCGAGATACCGCCGTATAGTTTACCTTGATACAAAATAATATTAGTAATTTGACACTTTATAACGTACCATACGTGAATGGGAGGTCCCTTCAGGCAGTTGAGTGATATTCCAGTCTCATTTGCGATTTTGTTATCTGACATATGTGAATCACTCTTCAGTAATGATGCCGACGATATCTGACGTTTGTTATATATACGGAATTCGTGGATATATTTTTCTTTAATAAATTTCGAATGAATAAAAATAGAATGAATGAATGACAATGCTACTGCATTAAGACATTCTTTGCCTGGATAATCCTGTAGCAAATGTGACCATCGCAAGCCACCACGCTGATACATTTGTTCAAACACACCTGCAATCTCAGTTGCTGATTTAGTTGATAGCAACTCTGCGTCCTTTTATATGCTGACAAAGTCGTCGATCATCAGCGCATATTTGCATTTGCATGAACGCAATAAAAATCGATATAATTATCATATTAGTACATTATGGATGTCATTCATTTTCTGCAGCGCGATATCCTGTGCCAACTAAACATATTTCTGAAATGCCAAACTTAAGTTGAGCAACTATCATCGGTCTGTCTGCCTCTGACAAATCCAGCTGCTGCATGATAATGAGATGGTCCAAATGGGATAAACTGTATATGGTACACAATCTGTAGATGAACCGCGTTGCTATAACGTTGTTAATAAAGACTTCAACAAAAATGAACCTGAACCATAATGGCATTATTGACTTTATAACCGACTTCTATGATAAACCGTCTGTTGACGATCTTGATGGCAGCATTAACAACCTTGAAAGGATATAGTGAACGCACATACAAATCCAGCCCGAATATTTTCAAAAAGGTAGGCACAAAATCCAAAACGTGATGTCTGAGGTACACAGGCAGTAGCAGAGAGCAGGAACAGTGGTGGTCAAAGGTCTCCAAATATTGTTACAATACCACGACAACGACTGATAATAGTTAAGAATAATCTGTTCTTTATTCGGCCGCAACATGCCAACAGAGGCATCAATGTAATGATAACACATTGACGTAAAGTCAGATTTCAAACACGGACGCCTATGTATGCTAGTTCTGTTCATACCCCCACTACTCATAGAGTCAAACGATTGAATAATTTATGAAAACTGCTACTGGGCATTTCTTAATTACTCGAGATAAAATAAATGTTTCCATCGCCCATGATCAAGAAATAATTACAAAAATCTAAAAACACTATGAACAGATACGCAAATATAATTATAACATCCTCTAAGTTTATAACAATATCATGTTTTAAAGAAAAACTTGTACGGATTATCTGAAACTAATAACTGTATTGAATGTAGCAGTATCTCACATGCCTTTAAAAGCGTGTACCTCTCATTCTGTCAAAAAGAAAAGTCTGATCAAAGTTAGCACTTATAAACGTTTTAGATCCTTGAATATCATGTTCCTGGAAATTAGCTGCTACAGCTTCATCAGAACCTGGTGAACACTTTGGAAAGTATAATCGTGAATGATGATGTCTCGTTACTATAGAACGTACACGTGTGCGCTGCTGTTGGGTTTTTATTCAGGTTGGATGGGCTGAAAGGGGTACTGTTTTAGGACGGGGAACTTACCTCCAAATTGGATAGGTCTCACAACAAGCAAAAGGAACGATTTTTCTAATATGTTCATAAACGTTATGAACATATGCTTTATACATCGTTTTTATGCTGTTGTTAATTGGCGTCTGTTAACATCACGTTTTGCACATTATCGAATACAATATGCCGCTAAAATGGAAACTAACTGTCGTTACAAAATGCACAACGAGATGGCGGACCATACAGCCAGCACACACACACACACACGCACACACACACACACACACACACACACACACACACACACACACACATATATATATATATCGTCGATTTGATGAGTACCTGAATACCTGTCTAGTCATCCGAGGAGTAATGGGCTGGTTTTGATCTGTGATCTGAAGCTAACCCTTGCACGGAATGTTCTTTTGCATAAGTGACTATTGATTAGTGTGGCATTTCCAGGAGGGTTGATGGCACGTGCTTTCCTGGCTTCCTTGATCAGCTCTGCAGCTTCTGTCCTGCTAGATTCGCTCAACTTTGAGCATTTGCTCCAGCAGTAAGTGTATCCGGTACCCGTTTCACAGCGTTCGCCTTCTCCTACAAGCCGGGTCACGCTCAAGCAATTTCCATGTTGTATCTGGCGATTTCCGTTCATATTAGGACGGTTCTCTACTGGGGCCCTTCCGCATCGTCTCTGTACAATAAGATGCGTGCATCCTCATGTTCGTGTTTGTATTTGGACCGCTGAAGTATGGTCCCCGCCAGCGGATGTATGCTGGCTTTGGAAGCTTAGATCAGGCAATTTTTACGACACCTTTCCGTGCACTTTCCGCACGCCAGGTAGGTGAACAGTGCATTCCTGAAAAGGGCTGTTCAGTCCTAGTTTCCCTAGACTTATTGGTTTGAAAGGTTACGCAGTTCGTGTCGAGTGTCCAATGAACGAACATTATCCTTTCTGGTCAAACCTTGTCGTCTTTGTAGTATATCGTACCGCTCGGAGTCCTAGTCAGAACTCAAAGATTCAGAGCTCAACCCCAAAGGGGTAGCCTTGGGTATACCCGGTTTCTTCCGAACCTGTTTCATGGGGACTAGACTACAAAATAGCTAGTCAAAGGGCAAACGCAAATTACGATGCAATGTACACGTCGATATTGAACATAGACCCTCTTTCCATTGTAAACTGGTATATCCAAATTCGGGATTGATATGACCTGATATACATCACTGGACCAAATGTCAACTAATTTATGTTTTCCTTCCATTCCAGCCTTGCGCACCTTGGCTATTGTTCGACGCTCTTGCCTCGGCCGTGTAAGCAAATTTGAGTAGGTCTTTCAATTTCTCCACATACGCGTGGGGCTCTGCAGCCTTACTTCTATCTGGTATATTGCCCAGATAGGCGTCGACAGCAAGCAAGGGGTACCACCTGAACATAAAAATGGAGCTAGATGCCGTTGCAATTGGAGCTATGTAAGATTCCCAGTCTTGTTATAACTTTTTCTACAGTGTCCCAATAATGTTCAAGCGTTCGCAGGCACTATTCACCTGTAGTTGAAACGAGGAGGAGCAAGACTTCTGTATGTTTACTAATTTGCCTTTATAACTTTACCCTCAAAACTACGTCCCTTATCGCTGTGAAGCCTTTCCGGGAAAATGTAGCATCGAAAGAAGTGCTCATAAAGGGCTTTAGCGGTAGTCTGAGCCATCTGATTGCGACAAGGAAGAGTCTTGGCATAAATGGTGAAATTTATTTTTATTATTATTATAGGTAAAATATATTTGCAACAATAGAAAGATATAAATTAATAGTGTACACTAAAAGGTAAAATTGTAGTCGCGAAATTCTTTAACACGGCATATTTAGATAATCTGACTCTTTTAGTTTCTTGTAGTACAAAAAGACCAGTAAGGCATGAAATAGTTGAAAAGAACAAATTAGATAAGTGGTCCGGAATCTAGGCGTTCAACACCACTAAAGTGAGTACATATGTTCCAATATGTCATTGGAAATACGTCAAGTATTTCATCAGCTGCCACTAGACAAAGCAGGTGTAACATTTTCTAAACTTCATCACAAATTGACAAAGTGCAACAAAATCACATTCATATTTAATAGCACCTTTAAGCATATATTTTAAGGTTGAGGTTACTCACCGGTAACGTTACTTACCACTGTGGTTTGAAAAAAAATGACCATTTGTGCACGGACGCACCTTCTTATTCATCGGTGTGAATGTTTTGAATTTTACCGACGTTTAAGAAATAAACCAAAACAATATTTGTTATATATTTTACTTATTTAAAAGTTTCTTAGTTTAATCTAAAAACTAATATCCGTTGTAATAAATTGAAAAAGCGTCTGCTGTTTAAATATTAAGACATATGCCTCAAATGCTAGTAACATTGTTTTTGTATGACTTGGCTGGGGTTCGAATCCGTGACAACCGGCATCTGAGGTGGACTATATAAATACTTAGGCAACAGGAACGTTTGATATTGTGGCTTGACATACCCTGACACCCCCACCCCCGAAGCCAACTTTACCACAAGGATTGCACAATATCACTTTGCCTCAGAACGACACTGCCATTACAATTAGTTTAGCATAAACATATCTTATTATTAATAAAGCATTCGGCTTCGGACAACACATTTTCCGATATGAATAGCATAGGGTCCTTACCCTATATAAAATATCTTAGCATAATACGCGAGACTGTAAGTGATACATGTAATCATAATAACATGCATATGGTAAATTAACATTTTAAAACATGAACAGCAAATCATTAAAATCATAACTTTGGTCAGGTTTTGTAATGCAAGTTTGCATAACTCTAAACACATTGTAATTAGGGTCTTATGATAGGTTAGGCACATAACCTGATAGTATAAATCAGAGGTACATTGTTATGTAAAGACTATATACTTAAAATGTAAGAACGCCTGGTTCATCACCCTTTCATGATTCATCACTATCCGTTTGCACGTGTGCACACCAATCTCCATACCTTTGGGGAAAATCGCTCAGCAATGGAACGCCAAAATCGTTGAAATTATACCAAGCAGTGGAGAGTATGAGTTTCAGATTATAAAGATTCGCCATAGAGTTAAAGGAGATATTATAGAATTGGTTATACCAATGAGAGGGAGTAGCTGGCATTGGTATGTAAGCTTATTTACAAATTATTAGATTGGATGATATGATGTTCAGAATGGAGGTTTCTAGAACAATTTTGCTGTACTGACTAATTACGTGAGTAAGTGGATCATGTTCCAGACAAGTCTTCCAACTTAAATGTTATGAGAACACTAACATATTGAACCAAATTTTGCAGAGAAGAAATAAATAATACAAAAATATCACAATTTCAAAGTCTAACGTTTCACAGATTGAACATATTTTCTTGGGTCTTATAAAGTCATTACACAAAGTATCAATATATAACGTGTATTTGTTTACAACTATCTGGTAACGTTAATGACAAGACACATGTTGAATAGATTATGGAATCAGAGCAAGATTCCCTTCATAGTTTCACTGTAGGCTGCAATCCGCGATATAGGACAGAGATAAACATTAACATTAATTCCCATTAACGAGATTGTTAGTAAGAAATGAAATGTATTAAATTACGTGTTTGATATGGAGAAATACACAAGTGTGTATTCAACTAAATTTGTATTACATGTCGCATAAGCTTTATCGTTATATTATGACAGAGATAGTCAATGCTAGATTTGAAACACAGATTCTCCATTTTTTCTTCCATCCATAAGCAATGGCTTAATTTGCCGGTACCCGTTTCTGGAACCGTCACTACACGTGTGCTGAATCGAATATTGACCTCGTTTACACCTCCAGGCAGGCTAGAATAAAAGCCAACCGATCATTAAAAGGAAAAGTGTACTTGATGTGTATTATAGTGGTCTAACCAAACATGATTTAAACGCCACAAGATTTTAGATCAATTGTAAAATTGAGCTTACTCAACCGTAACATCTATAACCTTTGATTCGGATCACCTCAGTTATTTCCGCCTTAAACAACTGTGACAAATCATGTATCTGGATGTGTAATTCGTAGTTTGTATCGCCGGAAATTGCTTCACAGAAATCGCAATATATTCCAACTACCAGTCATTTCTACGATTAGACTGACCTTTCAATTAATAATAAAGGTACTACTAAAGAATACGGTTTACGCATATTCTTGGTTAAGTCTCATTTCGTAAATGACTGAGGTGGTTTAAATCTCATCTAATGACACCTATTAGTACACATATGAATTAGAATATGTTGGATTTGCCTCGAATTAGCAAATGGCAAATACTGTGTGTTACAATGGTGCAAGGACATACGTACATGTAATCTAATGTGCATATGTAAAGACTGTTTCAAAATAGCCTTAAAGTATTTTGCACTTATGATTTTTAAAACCTATAGTGTAGCAAATATAAACCCAAGTTTTGATTGGACATTTTTACTTAGGAGCAATTTCCATTATGTAATCTAAATACATGTACAATTTAGAATTAATTAAAATGTAAAACTTATATTTTCAGATGTCATGAGTCCCAGATCGATTTTTGTAGTACTTTTATCGGTTAATAAACTTTATATTGAGACCAATCAGTTACACCCGCGTCTTGTTGTGGCTTGTCTAGAGCATCAGAAAGGGGGAGTCCACCTCGATTTATAATGTCTTATTTACTAAACTAACACTTCCTACGAAAACAGACAAAAATAACGTCAAAGCAAACGCTAATCGAAGTTTCTAACCAACAAATAGTTTCTCTTACGGGTTAGTTAATAAAGTTACTGTCTTTTTGCCATTTGTTTTTTTTTAATTATTAGTCTCGTGTATTTACCCGTATGACGTCTCATTGAGGTCGCACACTCTCTGCTGATGTTGTTTTATCCAAATATTTGATCAAGACCGATTCGATATCTTGATCTACGATCGTGTGTGAATTTATTGTTATAAACCTATGTGGGGCTGACTTAGTAGAATTAAAGAAATTTATAAAAAGATTATAATCCAAGTCTCCGCTTCACCTGTTATGATGAATACCGCGTGAAATATTCTAGCTGGAATGAATTGTTTATCCATCATCACATCATCACATACTACTAAATTAATTATACTTCCATCAATATCACCAACACTCGGTGCTTCGTCTATATCAGTGATAAAATTAATAATATCATCACCGTCTTCTTTTATCGTCGATGCATTTTTATTAAAATCTTTTAGCACATGGTAACATCGTTGATCATCTGTAGATGGTGCTATCAGATATAATGTATCCCATTTTAACCACCACATTATCAGATTAAGTAACAGTTGTGTCTTTCTACTTCCAGATGGTCCTTTGCTAATCATTCTGATAGAATTTGGTAGAGCTGCGTGGTGACTAACAGATTCTCGCGCTCTTGTTGCCGAAAAATCAGTTACATGAATGATACAAAATTAAAATAATATGTATCTATATTGTGTTAAATGTAGAGCGCGTACCCCCACAGGTGATCTAACAACAGTTACTACAAAATATTATTGGTCAGCAGTTATAGGAATGTGTGAAAAATGCGGTACAAAGTAATGTAAATTTATCGCAGGCAACAAATCGATATTTAAAATAAACGAGGTGCTTCGTCTATATCAGTGATAACATTATTTATATCATCATCGTAACATCGTTGATCATCTGCAGATGGTGCTATCATATATAATGTATCCCATTTTAACCACCTCATTATCAGATTAAGTAACAGTTGTGTCTTTCTACTTTTAGATGGTACTTTGCTAATCATTCTGATAGAATTTTGTAGAGCTACATGGTGGTTAACAGATTCTCGCGCTCTTGTTGCCGAAAAATCAGTTACATAAATGACACAAAATTAAAATAATATGATCAGTATTAATTTCTTCATATTAATCTTCAAAATTCTTTAACCAATCGTGGGGAGATTTTCCAACAAATGGCAGAGGTTGACCATGATCGTCATAAATTATCACAGCTGTATTTTTCAATAATAGCCAATCAAGACATATTTATAATATCCAGCAATAATGTGCATATCTCATCCCATAGTATTATTCTGGGTATATATTTCTCACCCATCCTCGAAGGAGTCCATGCGAAAGAAGCTATGATCAGTACATTATATCACACCTCTCTCTTTCATTTCTCGTGCGCGAGCCCGAAAGTTTTTCATGTACACCTCTCATATCACGTTTAGACAACGTGGTGAGTGCGTTTTGCACGATACCGGGCTTTGATCTGTGTGTGTGTGTGTGTGTGTGGGGGGGGACTTGAAAGGAATTTGTGACACTCCCAACTAAACAGTAGTGTGAATGTATAAGCTCTAAATCACACTGAAGGGTAACTCCACAGGGTCATTCAGAAGGAATGGCCGGCCAAAAGAAACGGTCCTAGACAAAAGTCTTAAAAAGACCAAACGTCTCACAAAAGCCTCAAAAGGACACAAATAGTCTCTATCACAGACACGAAGGCGAATAAAGGGAACCGAGAGGTGAATATTAATATATGAAAATATTAACGATGTAATTTCTGTTAATCCAAATTTGAAAAAGGAAGGAATACAATTATCTGAACTTCTGAGTTCCAAGTATAGAAAGTGTAAGTATATGCGTTTAATTATGACAGAAACATTTGTTTATTATTCTGAATCAGAAACACGTTTGCTTATCAGAATGAAAATCTTATGGGGGTATTTACTAGTAAAAATAATAAAAATCGTCCGAATTGCATATTCTGAATAATGAAAATCATCAGATTTTGTGTCGAAATTTACGGAATAATTATTATTCTGAATCATAAATATTTTTGTTATTATTATTCTGAATCAGAATTATTGTATTATTGCAAATTCCGATTGGGTATCTACTAGTAAAAATAATGAAAATCGCCCGATTTGCAAAATCTGATAGGGTTTTGGTAGTAAAAATAATGAAAAGTGTCCGATTTGAAAGTTCTGATAGGGTATTTACTACTACAAATAATGAACTTCCTATGAAAAACAGAAAAAATATAATAATAATAATAATTTTTTGTCAGATCATCAGATGTTTTAATAAAAACTCAGTTGTACAAATTCTCACTCGATAAATCAATTACAATTGGAGTTCTGGTCCGTAAGTTTGAAATTCATTGTTGTTAGTATTGAATTATCACATCGAAGATTTACTGGATTAACAAGCTCTTGCGCGATCAAACTTCCAGGGGATACTCGAGGGGTGAATGCATACATAATATATACCTGTTGTACCTGCTTTGACATCTCTGTGTTTATTCTATAACTTCCATCAATTGCATCACATACAAGATTATCCGCGATTACAGATGTTATATTTACTGTTCCCGGTGATATATGTGTACCATCACCAATCATTGATGTATCTAAGGATATTATCCAAATGATTCATTTTTCTCCATGCGGTAAGTATTTGAGGAATGTCCTCGTTAATAATATCATTGGTGGATTGTTTTAGTTATTTATACCCGGATAATTTAAACGTTAAGCTGCGTTATATCCGGGAAATTTAAAATTTGGTAGTTCAGCTTCTGTTATCTTGTATGTGTCTCAAACATTTTGTTTATCATCGACGGCTCCTCCTTGAGTATCTATTACCTGAATTACTCGCCGGTTGATATTTTCCATATCAGATACAACTTGGTTTAATTTTTATATTTGTTTAATGATTTCGCTACGTATACTGCTATTCCAAAAAAGATGTTCTTGAAAAGTTTACTGCAATTTTTTCAAGTTATCGCATATGTTCTTAGTTAACAATTTAAAAATATTCAATAATTTCACTTAGGTGAAGAATGACATCTTTAGTTATTCCTCCATCGAGCCCTTTATGCCTAATATTGCACCACACAGTCATCACGGATAGAAAATAACAACCCAATCTTATAGTTTTATAGCAAGTACGTGATCTTTGTATGGTGAGGTAATGTCATGATATAATTGTCTATTCGTGATGAAATCAGATTTTCTGTTATCGTATTAAGAACACCAGCTATTGTTGTTGTCGCTGAAACACAAATTGTTAAACTGCAGGTGATGTCATTGTTACCATCGATATCAATACACCAGCGGATGCAATAACAAATGAAACCGAATACAAATTATGTGAACTACGACAACATTCCTGTGATATATTTATATTTTTATTGTGTACTCGTGAAGGAGATTTTTTTAGGTTAGTTTGTAATTGACGTAATTGATTGTATATATACTTTTGGACATTCATTATATTATTTATATTATTTACTTAAATTAATTACAAATTATACATGCCATGTGAGCGACGCTGATTTTAAACCATCACTGATGGGGGATATTACAAATGTTTCAGTGGATCCATTTTCTATTATTGCACTTGTATTATGAACACCAGTAGATCTACTTGATGATACATTGTAACGGCGAAGTCACTGGTAATATATAGCTACCTCTAACAGATAGTGTGGCTTGAACGGTGTTACTAATAAGTGTCCAGGTGAAAGACCACACTGTATCGAGTTCACCGTATGATATTTTGTTTATGCGATATTTTAATTGTATCAGCGATAGCAGGAAAATCACTAACAATATTATCCTGTGTTTGTTTAATCGTCTCAATTCTTGTTTTGATATCAGAACTTTTCATGACAACAGTCAGCGGAGTACCAAAGGAAGTATCTGCGATTTCATCCAATTTTCTAAAATTTCTACAGAGCGCGCCTACATTAACATAAATTGGGCAGGCAGCGTTGATAGTTTATTGTCTACGGTATCTACATAATTCTTTGTCAGATGTTGGATCACCAAGTGTCGTTAGTTTATGTTAAGTTCGCCTGTCATTGTATCACCAGATATCTAATATCGTTGGAAAAAGAACTCCGGGTTTAATCTTACCGGTGGAATCAAATACCTATAGAATTTTCGGTTACTCCATTAATTATACCAATATTATCGTTCAATGAAAAATTACTTGTTTTTAATTTTCCCTGATTATCCTGAATATAAATATTTCGTTTGGGTACACATTTGCAAGATTTAGTAATTCGGAAAAATCTTCGTTAATGATTTGTTTCTCACATTCTCTTTTGATATTCCTTCCGTAGGTTTTTATGTCAAGATAGATCTTCCGTAAACAACTACCATCAATCGTTTTTTATTTATAAATCATAGATTTCCAGCCATGACTTGCATAATCGTTTGCAGCTTTATGAGGCGGTTTGGTTGATTTTGATACAGACTCGAGTACAGCAATTACTTCTCTGCAGCATATTGGTGGGTCATTTATTGTATGTATTGGTAGCGTTGCGTACCAGATTCTCACTGCGAGATGTTTGAATTTTGCTGATATATTTTAGATATTCTTTTGGCGGGGCTAACACATACTAATCGAAATAAATAATTACACTTTGGTCAATCGCGTATGCGGTCCAGTGAGTTCCAGGTCCGGTGGAAGTATCGAGATTAATGATACCGGTTTCAACGCTGTTTGGTCGGGAAAGTAACTGGTCTCGCATAAAAAAAATCCTCTGAAGTTTTGTATTCTTAATTTGTAGCAGCATCGATTATATCGATGCAATTAAATCGTCAGATGCTTTCTTTTGGAGTATAGACTCCCTAATAATATCAGGCCGCTTCCATAAGTGAAACCATTCCCCGTTAAATTTTGACCCCTTCCCTTTCTTGTATCCTTTGTCCTGTCGCGTTCTTTAGTCACATTTATGCCGTTGTACAGACAGCTCCCAAAGCCGCAGCTCTTGCGCCAGCAGGAAATGCTGCTGTGATTAATGCTGGCATAGCTGCGAGATGTGGGAATATACCACCTGATTTAATTATATCGGAAATAGCACCCGAGGATAACTTAAGTCTGATTCCGGTTTTATCTTTAAATGCATCATTGATTTTTTAAGCCTGACGTGTTGTCAGTGACAGTTTTTTCTGACCACCCGTGATCTGATTATGTTTTAATGTTATTGTAGTTCCACATTTTTAGCTGAATCTGATTGTAGCTTTTTAATCTGACCAAAAGAGTCACATTTACATGATTATGGGAAATTTATAATATTACAATTGATCTAATTGCGTTATAAATTTTCCACTGGTGCATCAACGACTTTCATTCGTCCTCCACTACCTTCAAATAGCATCGATTTATCACTGAGTGTAACAGCGATTGCTCTGTAATTAGAAATTAACGGTTCTGGAGCAACTGGAAGAGTTACACGAGCGCGTACGTGTATATCAACAATAGTCTGTCTTTTTTTTGTCGATTCGAATCGTGTTAGTTTGAATTTTATAAAATACATCAGCCCAGTTTTGTTGACTTTTAATATATTTTTCATGTTCCGGTTTCAACATTCTTTTTCTATTTTCATAAGTTGTAACATCCATAGATGGAAATTCTTTTGGATAAGTTTTCTCGAATGCTTGTAAAACATGTTTAGTAACCTTCTTACGTAATTCTTTGACTATTTCTTCATCAGTTATCGGACAAGATTGAGGTCTTGCAAGCTGAAGTTCTGCCGGTTGATTTATTTGACCAGGAAGATCCAGCAAAATATGCTTTGCTTGCGTAGTTCCTTTTTCTTTTGTTCAAGTTCAGGAAGAAGTTGTTTAGTTTCAGTAATAGGTTTAAATAATTGTTGAGAAGCTTCTGTAAAATCAAATTTTCGTTTGACAGAATCAAGGACAGGTATAAATTTTTTAATCACCGCTAGTCTTTCTCGTGCCCATCTAGTTGTTAACGATTCGCCAGCCATATTATTATTGATATGATATGATTAAATTCATAGCAGCAGAGAGAATTCGACTTCGGTGGTAAACACACGCGCATAATACAAAAAAAATATAGTGACACGTAAGAGTGATCCTTGGAGAGAAACTCTTGGTTATTTAGAAGCTTTGATTTGCGGTTTTTGACGTTACAATTTTCGGTTTCGTTAGTTTAGTAAATAGTACCTTATAAATCAAGGTGGACTCACCCCTTCTCCTGCTTTTAGTCATGTTCAGAAGCAAGATGCGCCGCTCAGGAAAGTAGTTTTTGTAAACAAAATGTTGAACAGCTATAAACACGTTAGGTGTTTCATTATTAGGTCATCAATGTTGTTACATTATTCAAGGAATCTTTTCTACATTGATTAACACGAAACAATCTAAAACCTTTAACGCTTATTCAGAACTTACTGAGAAAACCGTTAAAATATATTGCATATTTTACAACAACATACTCTTCTCTGGAAACGTTCTGTTTACTAAAGTCCGTGTAAACAGCACTACTAAAGACTGCATTAATAAAATTAGTGAAAATGTATGTTTGTAAAAGATAATATTTTTTCCTAGAATATTACAGTTGGTAACAGACATCGCACTTGAGAAGAAACTAGTTAAACGGGCCCTTCATGCACATTTATATTGATCTCAATTCCAGATGGAAGAAATCTTGTACATTCCAAAAGGTATTACTTAGACAAAAACATGATAAGTAGACATCAATATATACAATATACTAGCGTGAAAAAATATTACAGTACAGACTAAATAAAAAGAGACAACATTAAAAATATATGAAGTTTATTCCAAGTATATTGCGATAACGCTGATAATAATTCAACCGAAACAGACAATAAACTGCTCCACGAGAGTCCGATCAAATGGTAACGGAGATTACATTCATGTTGATGCGATCAAAGGGACATTTAAACCTAATTCAGATTTCATTTCAAGAGATCATACGTTTCATAATAGTATGATTTCTGTTCGATTATATTATAGTTAAGTTCTAATTGATAATGTGACAGCTTCATGCCATGTCCTTCCTTTATGGTCGCTTTGTAAAGATTAAGACGTTTTCGTGGAATACTATTACATACGTTTGGAGCTTTCCATGAACATATACCTCAATTAGCAGACCAACAGATTATCAAATTGTATTGGTGTATAAACGAAAGATCATCGTCTTAATATACAGGATTGTCATAATTTATGATGTCGTTTCAACATTGCGATCACCATCACGGGACTCCATATAAGAATCGCTTTTCCTAAACCAAAGGATCACCATAATAAAACGGTTGCAATTCATTCTAAATGTCATTGTTCAAAGTGTAAAATCAAACAGATTCCGCTTTATATTATGATTCAACACTTATTACCTATTGACATCACCTCAAATATAAAGTACCTATAACTAAAGTCATGCAGTGGAATAAATATTGTTACATACGTTTGACCTGAATATCAGTGGGTTTTTATTTGCACCCCAGGGACAAAGGTTAGTGACAACGATTGGGAATTATTATCTTGCAACTCTAATTTCACATTTATATTGTTTTGGGATGTAATGGCTGAAATATATACTTAAAGATTTTAGATTACTGATAGTGAGAATATACTTAGTGGAAACAATTATTGTTAACTATGCCTTAGATTATAAAGTGAAATGTTTTAAAATAATTACAGTATGATGAGTGAAATTCCAAATAGTCCTAAAAGTAATGCCACAAGCCCTAAAGATTATTTCGAATGAAGTCCATTATTAAACATACCATAGCCTTAAATATACTAATATGTCTACATTCTTGATGTATAACGATAATATAATCCTAAATGTTCTTGAATGAATTCCTAATAATCCCAAAATAATGATCTAGTTCCAGTGTATGCTGAAAGAGCATATTGTAATTTTAGCGAAAAATGTACAGAAATAAATCCTCTCATACATTAACTGAAACAAAAATAAACTTTACTTCTCTAAAGGCTTATGTTAAAAAAGGAATGCGTACTTCCTTACTTAAGGTCGTAAGTCACCACCTGAGGATCAAGATGAGAGTCCAATATTCATTTCTAGAACAATGAGTCAAAAAGGTCAGGAATTTCCGAGTGAAATAAATATATATATATATATATATAATCATGGAGTATGGTCATTGCAGAACACGAATGAAATAGACAGAGCAGTAGGGATAAATAAGTCAAGGAAAATTATCACATTTTAAAAGGGAACACTAAGAACAGGATTGAAGAAGAAAAAAACTTACACTAACATATAAAGGAAGGACACAAATGTATGTAGTGGTACAGTTTTTAAGATATATTGAATTGTTGACTCTTAAACAAATTGATGGTAATTAATGTGAATATTTTCTTCACATAGTTCTGTACAATAAAGTTCTTGTTGCTTGTGATATTTACAATTTACCAGAAATACAAATCTATATATAGTATGTAAGCTATAGGTATATAACAAAGACTATGTCGTAAAACATCTAAACCCTCCGTATTTTGAGGATTGTTTCTACATGAATTATTGGATATTGTTGACATTATAATAAGTCAATCAAGTAAGCAGAGAGAGAGAGAGAGAGAGAGAGAGAGAGAGAGAGAGAGAGAGAGAGAGAGAGAGAGAGAGAGAGAGAGAGGGGGCACAAATATTACCTTTGCTATATACAATGGTGATGGAAATAACCTAATACCAGTTTTATATCTTCATGCGATATTTAAATAATTCTTTTGTTTTAATTGCACTGCCGTCTGCCCCAAACCAATTAATCAAAATTTAATTGCTGAATATGGTACATTAAATAATTATAATGATTTTCACCTCACCTCAGTTCGTTGCTGACTATATATGGCACAATAAACACACAAAATAATTCAACGCAATAGTCAGGGATTTGCCTTGTTTTAATTTTAAAGAGTGATAATAATAATTGCGTTTTGGTCTAGGGAGCAAACTTAACCAAATATTTCAAGATTAGGAAATTTACTAACCCTGCATTTTGTCTAAATACAACATTTTTCTGAAAATCTTCAATTCATATTTGATCATTTTCAAACTGTTTCTTAGCAACATTCTGTACATGAAAATATTATACATTTAAGTGAAGCGTTAAGATTTAACAATGTCGCCAATTTTTCTTGTTTGTTTTCTTCGTATATGGCGAGCGATTTGCATGAGCAAATACAAATAGTTTAAGTTTGGGGTGCTTTAAAATACTTTATTAAGCTGCACGTTTTGGACATAGTAACATTAAATTGATTGCTCGCCATTCTTAAATTCATTTTATATTGTATCAATAGCGAAACGTATGTATGTTGTTTGATTCATTCGTTGTGGCAGGGCTGCGTTATGGGATATATATCGTGTCTTTTTTGTGAGAGATCATATGTTATATGTTTTTTCTCCAGAGCATGCATTGGTTTAAGTAAGGTTTTCCCGTTGTCGTTTTATATATGGTCATAAGTTGGATCAACATCTTGCATATACCGTTGAATGGGACTATCACATGAATGATCCATATATCCCGAATCCTTGTTGAGTGTGACAGATGTTGAGTGATCATATATGTTATCGAAATTTTGTTTAAATTTTGAATGATCGTATGTGAGATCCGGAATTGTTGTAGGATATATAGTCGTGCAATCATAAGTTTCATCACGAAATTCCGTCGTGTGGTTATCCGTGTTATGCACTGTATCAAAAGAGTTAGTGTCGTCTTTATCGGCACTTTGATGATATTGGTTCTGGGTTTGTTCTGGATTCATCACATTGTTTCCATCGTTATTCAGCAATTGAACTTGACATGGATAGATATTTAGAATTCCTGTAATGAACCTCTGCTGTGTTTTACTTTGTCGTGGTTGCGTCTTTAGGACAGTTGAATATTCCGCTTGCGCATTATAAGGCACAGTTTCTGATGTTTGATTGAGTCTTTCTGTTGAATGCCTGGTCTCTCCGTTATCAGTCCTGGGTCTTGTTGTTCCACTATATGTAACACTAGAGACTGTACTATATTTAGATATGCTTGCGTTAGGGCTGGTAGCACCTCTTCTGAGATGAAACACAAGAAGTCATTACAAAGGGAATGATAGACATTACAAAATCATAATTTCTGACAGTTGCGGAAAGGATAGGAAACATCATATTGCAACAGATATATCAGCTAAAATATGACATATTTCAGCATGTTGTGTTTAATTGCAAAAAACTTCTCGCATAGAAAGATGTTTACTGGCGTAAGTGTCTCATATGAATATTCAGGCTCGGTTAACACAAATACTGACCGACATTGACAGGTAAAGAAACATGAACAGGAATTACGTCAAGAGAACACTAGTAATGTATTTATGACCAGTAAGTCATAATCTTACATTAGTTACTTTATCCCAATGATTCCTTTCGTTTTCTGTTGGTGCTATACATGGTATCTGCTTAAACAGCTGACGTAGCAATTAAGAAACCTAAATATTGTGAATGTTTGCTAGCTGTCCCTGTAAGTGATTTTATTAATACCTCGAAAATCTAGCTCGTGCTATTTGCTGGAGTGTATATATTATTGACAAATATTGTGTATTGAGTACCTGTATAGGTGTGTAGCAATCAGTAACACGGCAACGGTAAAAGCAAGACCACCGATGACAATCCCGATTATGACTCCGTCTGAAATGTAGGAAAAATGGAACAGATATATTCACAATTCACACACACACACACACACACACACACACACACACACACACACACACACATACATACATTATACATACTTATATACAAATACATACATAAACAAATAAATAAATAAATAAATATATATATATATATATATATATATATATATATATATATATATATATATATATATATATATATATATATATATATATATATACTGCGTTAAAATAGGAATCTTTATGTGATTGAAATGTATTGTTGCACACATTTTCATATTAGGCAAAATGTTTGAGGGTAACAATAATTACATGTAATATTTGCGGGAAGGCAAAGCATTCCGATCTGAATAATGATGAGTAAGTAAGTACTGCAAAGTGCTGTGCTTTTACTAAAAGCCTTGTATTTTCATCTCTTCATATTATTTTCAATCCGCCAACTTTTGCATTTGAATAAAACATATACACTAATTTAAGAACATACATTCTTATATAAACTTGTATGCTGCAGAAATGTTTTTATAAAGGAGAATTGCTTGGATGGCCTCTTTCGCCATGTTTTATTTGTCAGGAAAGGTTTGTTAATATTCTAAAATTGTGGGCTTTCAGTTTCAAATGCACTCATGAAACTACAAAGAATTAATTCATTGAAGGTTTATTATTTGTTTTCAACTTCGAACATTATTCTTGTTACCCAATAATGTTCGAACTAATAAGTTAACAACATAATAATATGACCCCTGTTATACATCGAGAAAGCCTCCTTGTTTTAAATCACTTTTATATAATGATCGTTGATCTTAACATAAATAAATAAATAAAATAGATAAATAATAACTGAATAAGTTGGGAGAGAAACGTTACTTCCAAACAATAGTAAATCCAACGACGAGAGACAGCGCGTTAGCTTTTGGATGAAGTGAGCGCACAAATGCTAAAAGTTTATGCCTGACTGTTGACAAAAATCTTTAAAGACGGAATAACAAATCATATCATTGGAGAATTGTTAAACTACCAAAGAAAGGAGAGTTGTCAAAGTGTAAAAAATGTATTGGGATCACTTTGTTTTGTTTTCTCTCACCACCAAGGTGTTTAGCAAGATCGTACGCAGAAGAATGGTGGATGCATCGACTGGACAAGTACATCAAACAAAACAGGCATGCCTTTGACCACAAATTTGTACTGATACAGATCTTGGAACAAAGTCAGAAGTTCAACGCACCTTTATAAACCAACGTTATTTACATTTGTGAACGTTTATGATAGCAGACATCCGGATTACTTGTGGAAACTATACAGGAAAACTGTAAGCATAATAAGGATGATGTATAACGAGTACTTTGCAATACCAAACTACATGAGGAAGTCAGGTGGGATCTGTAGTGAAGCAGGACTGCTTTTTGTCTCCCCTTTTTCATATTTGGCATTGACTGGATTATGAATAAATTAAACCAAACCCATTATCCAGTAATTATAGATACACAGACGGAGGTGCATCAGATACGTGCTCCGAATGCTCCCCAATCAATTTACATATTTTCCCTCCAATCAACTCCCGTTGACAGACGAAAGAGAAGCAGACCCAAATAGACATGAAGCAGGGCAGAAGAGATAGAGATGGTGGAGCAAAGGTGAACCTTGGGACACAAGCAGAGATGTGCATCAGATAAACAAAGGTGTTCAGCTGTAATTGTTGCCGTATTCGTTAATCCGAGTGCGAGGATTGAATAACTTAATTTTGCATACTAATGGTTACTCTTAACATCAATATATAAATAGAGAGAAAGAGAGAGAGAGAGAGAGAGAGAGAGAGAGAGAGAGAGAGAGAGAGAGAGAGAGAGAGAGAGAATTTTTACCTTTAACGTAATATGAAGAGATATTCACGGTCGTAGCTGCAGTTGTGGTCGCGATGACATTTGAAATGTGTTTGATAGAAGTAATGATATTTTTGGTAGTTATTGTTGAAGTCATAGTCTCTTTGCTGGAATTCATTGGAATTACAGTGGAAAGTGATGTTCTAAATGTTGCATTTGATTCTGAAACATAATATACATATAAAGTAAGTCAGAAGTTCAATGCATCTTTATAAGCCAACGTTATTAACGTTGTGACAGTTTTTGATAGCAGACATCCGGCTTACTTGTTGAAACTATACAGAAAGACTGTAATCATAATCAGATCGCTGTATAACGAATACTTTGCAATACCATACTGCCTGAGAAAGTCATGTGGAATCTGAAATGAAGCACGGATGCATTTTGTCTCCAATTTTGTTCATATTTGGCATTGACTCGATTATGAATAAATTGAACCAAACCCATCATCCAGTAATTATAGATACACAGACGGAGGTGGAACAGATCCGTGCTCCGAATGCTCCCCCATCACTTCATATATTTTCCCTCCGATAAACTCCCGTTGACAGACGAAAGAGAGGCAGAGCCAAAAAGACATGAAGGAACACGGTAGAGAAAGATACGGAGGAGCACAGGTAAACCTTGGGATACCAGGAGAGATGTGCATCAGAAATAGAAGGGTGTTCAGCTCTACTTGCGGCATTATTCGTTAATTTTTGAGTAATAGTGTCTTTGCTGCAATTCATTGGAATTACAGTGGAAGGTGATGTTCTAAATGTTGTCGTTGATTCTGAAGCATAACTTATATATACTTTTAGAAAATGTTGTCGTTGATTCTGAAGCATAACTTATATATACTTTTAGAAATCCAGTTAATGAAGGACCTTGTAGAGTTTCTCATTTCCTGATCAAAGTTAATACGCGAAACGTTGACTAACTGTTCATTGACATCTTTCTCTTTACATCTCTGTATTATGATACAGGGCCTTTTCCATCCTGGGTTGGTCTTTAATTATAGATACACAGACGGAGGTGCATCAGATACGTGCTCCGAATGCTCCCCAAGCAATTTACATATTTTCCCTCCAATCAACTCCCGTTGACAGACGAAAGAGAGGCAGACCCAAATAGACATGAAGCAGGGCAGAAGAGATAGAGATGGTGGAGCAAAGGTGAACCTTGGGACACAAGCAGAGATGTGCATCAGATAAACAAAGGTGTTCAGCTGTAATTGTTGCCGTATTCGTTAATCCGAGTGCGAGGATTGAATAACTTAATTTTGTATACTAATGGTTACTCTTAACATCAATATATAAATAGAGAGAAGAGAGAGAGAGAGAGAGAGAGAGAGAGAGAGAGAGAGAGAGAGAGAGAGAGAGAGAGAGAGAGAGAGAGAGAGAGAATTTTTACCTTTAACGTAATATGAAGAGATATTCACGGTCGTAGCTGCAGTTGTGGTCGCGATGACATTTGAAATGTGTTTGATAGAAGTAATGATATTTTTGGTAGTTATTGTTGAAGTCATAGTCTCTTTGCTGGAATTCATTGGAATTACAGTGGAAAGTGATGTTCTAAATGTTGCATTTGATTCTGAAACATAATATACATATAAAGTAAGTCAGAAGTTCAATGCATCTTTATAAGCCAACGTTATTAACGTTGTGACAGTTTTTGATAGCAGACATCCGGCTTACTTGTTGAAACTATACAGAAAGACTGTAATCATAATCAGATCGCTGTATAACGAATACTTTGCAATGCCATACTGCCTGAGAAAGTCATGTGGAATCTGAAATGAAGCACGGATGCATTTTGTCTCCAATTTTGTTCATATTTGGCATTGAATCGATTATGAATAAATTGAACCAAACCCATCATCCAGTAATTATAGATACACAGACGGAGGTGGAACAGATCCGTGCTCCGAATGCTCCCCCATCACTTCATATATTTTCCCTCCGATAAACTCCCGTTGACAGACGAAAGAGAGGCAGAGCCAAAAAGACATGAAGGAACACGGTAGAGAAAGATACGGAGGAGCACAGGTAAACCTTGGGATACCAGGAGAGATGTGCATCAGAAATAGAAGGGTGTTCAGCTCTACTTGCGGCATTATTCGTTAATTTTTGAGTAATAGTGTCTTTGCTGCAATTCATTGGAATTACAGTGGAAGGTGATGTTCTAAATGTTGTCGTTGATTCTGAAGCATAACTTATATATACTTTTAGAAAATGTTGTCGTTGATTCTGAAGCATAACTTATATATACTTTTAGAAATCCAGTTAATGAAGGACCTTGTAGAGTTTCTCATTTCCTGATCAAAGTTAATACGCGAAACGTTGACTAACTGTTCATTGACATCTTTCTCTTTACATCTCTGTATTATGATACAGGGCCTTTTCCATCCTGGGTTGGTCTTTAATTATAGATACACAGACGGAGGTGCATCAGATACGTGCTCCGAATGCTCCCCAAGCAATTTACATATTTTCCCTCCAATCAACTCCCGTTGACAGACGAAAGAGAGGCAGACCCAAATAGACATGAAGCAGGGCAGAAGAGATAGAGATGGTGGAGCAAAGGTGAACCTTGGGACACAAGCAGAGATGTGCATCAGATAAACAAAGGTGTTCAGCTGTAATTGTTGCCGTATTCGTTAATCCGAGTGCGAGGATTGAATAACTTAATTTTGTATACTAATGGTTACTCTTAACATCAATATATAAATAGAGAGAAAGAGAGAGAGAGAGAGAGAGAGAGAGAGAGAGAGAGAGAGAGAGAGAGAGAGTGAGAGAGAGAGAGAGAGAGAGAGAGAATTTTTACCTTTAACGTAATATGAAGAGATATTCACGGTCGTAGCTGCAGTTGTGGTCGCGATGACATTTGAAATGTGTTTGATAGAAGTAATGATATTTTTGGTAGTTATTGTTGAAGTCATAGTCTCTTTGCTGGAATTCATTGGAATTACAGTGGAAAGTGATGTTCTAAATGTTGCATTTGATTCTGAAACATAATATACATATAAAGTAAGTCAGAAGTTCAATGCATCTTTATAAGCCAACGTTATTAACGTTGTGACAGTTTTTGATAGCAGACATCCGGCTTACTTGTTGAAACTATACAGAAAGACTGTAATCATAATCAGATCGCTGTATAACGAATACTTTGCAATACCATACTGCCTGAGAAAGTCATGTGGAATTTGAAATGAAGCACGGATGCATTTTGTCTCCAATTTTGTTCATATTTGGCATTGACTCGATTATGAATAAATTGAACCAAACCCATCATCCAGTAATTATAGATACACAGACGGAGGTGGAACAGATCCGTGCTCCGAATGCTCCCCCATCACTTCATATATTTTCCCTCCGATAAACTCCCGTTGACAGACGAAAGAGAGGCAGAGCCAAAAAGACATGAAGGAACACGGTAGAGAAAGATACGGAGGAGCACAGGTAAACCTTGGGATACCAGGAGAGATGTGCATCAGAAATAGAAGGGTGTTCAGCTCTACTTGCGGCATTATTCGTTAATTTTTGAGTAATAGTGTCTTTGCTGCAATTCATTGGAATTACAGAGGAAGGTGATGTTCTAAATGTTGTCGTTGATTCTGAAGCATAACTTATATATACTTTTAGAAAATGTTGTCGTTGATTCTGAAGCATAACTTATATATACTTTTAGAAATCCAGTTAATGAAGGACCTTGTAGAGTTTCTCATTTCCTGATCAAAGTTAATACGCGAAACGTTTACTAACTGTTCATTGACATCTTTCTCTTTACATCTCTGTATTATGATACAGGGCCTTTTCCATCCTGGGTTGGTCTTTAATTATAGATACACAGACGGAGGTGCATCAGATACGTGCTCCGAATGCTCCCCAATCAATTTACATATTTTCCCTCCAATCAACTCCCGTTGACAGACGAAAGAGAGGCAGACCCAAATAGACATGAAGCAGGGCAGAAGAGATAGAGATGGTGGAGCAAAGGTGAACCTTGGGACACAAGCAGAGATGTGCATCAGATAAACAAAGGTGTTCAGCTGTAATTGTTGCCGTATTCGTTAATCCGAGTGCGAGGATTGAATAACTTAATTTTGTATACTAATGGTTACTCTTAACATCAATATATAAATAGAGAGAGAGGAGAGAGAGAGAGAGAGAGAGAGAGAGAGAGAGAGAATTTTTACCTTTAACGTAATATGAAGAGATATTCA
>JARLTB010000142.1:14675000-14717500 GCA_030141615.1 Unio pictorum | reverse complement strand
GTTCTTCCTCGTATGAGAATCGTTACCATACTGCTGTACTGACCATCAATTTCAACAGTGGCCCGACGCCAGTCCATATTCGACGTAGATGGTTGCCAAATCGCAGAAACATTATCTCCACCTGTACCTTGCACCAAGACTTGAATCCGTGACTCCATAGATCCTCTGAACATATACCAAAAATTTAGACACTGCAGGCCTTGACTTGTTGTTGGCATGCTCTTTAGTGTTGCATATGATTCATTAGTAGCATCAAAGAGAAGATACCCTTCGCTTCCTGGAAACGACGTAGAATACAAAATGCCACCTTTAAAAAATAATTTAAATCTAGGAATCGTATAATCAATAATGGATATAACATATTGATTCAAGGATTGTAATGAACATTGGACTGTTTTGGTTCTTCCTTGATATCAATACCTTGCATATACATAATTGTGTTTAGGACACCTTTTTATAAATGGTCTTCGGAAGATTGAATGTTTCTTATATTTTACATAGTCCCCCCAGAGCCATGAGCAGTTCCTGCACTGGTAGCCTTGGCGTACAGCTGCTTGATGATGTTGGTCAACTTTGACCCATGTTGTACTTCTTCATTATGACCCTCAATGCCTCATGCCACACTCTGTTATAAGCCAAATTATACTTACCAGAACAATAATCATAATATCACCAACGTCATTTGTTCTATCAGTAATCGTTAGATACACACATCCATCATTGTAAATTTCAATTGAATTTAAGTGTGTTAATTCAATAGTAGATTTACTTTATTTAAATATATCACTCATGTTAATTTTAAGAAACGAAAGAACGATTTGCGTGCGTTTTCAAATATAATGCGAAGCACAAAAGTGTACAATGAAACAACGTTAATTAAGGTTTAATACCATAATTAAATTGCGCGCACGAGAGAGAGAGAGAGAGAGAGAGAGAGATAGAGAGAGAGAGAGAGAGAGAGAGAGAGAGAGAGAGAGAGAGAGAGAGAGAGGGTCAATAATTCCTCTATGGATACAAATAATGAAATATTAGTCGTGGCATGTTAACTTGTGATAGATTGTGTTTATGATAACAATACTTGTCTACAACACGACATGATACCTCATCAAGTGTTAAAAAAGATATAATAAAAACGTTGCAGAGCAAGTTTTAAACACCCAACAAGTAGTATACATGCCTATGAAGTAACAAAAATCATGTTTCCAATATAATAATATCTAGTCTGTACTAAAATAGACATAATTGTTTAGACTATAATTATTCTACACAGTGTCTAGACTAGAATTAAATACAAATAATAGTGTATCAAATGTAATCAAATTAAATAGTCTAGAGTGTGATTAAAGAAAATAATATCTAGTCGGTAGAAAAATAGACAATAGTGTTTAGACTGGAATTATATTGCACAGTGTCTAGACTAGAATTAAATACAGATAAGAGTGTATTAAATGTAATTAAATTAAACAGTGTCTAGACTGTAATTAAATATACACAACAGTGTTTAGACTGTAGCAAAGTCACTTTTGGGATTAAATAATTATTATGAAGCATTCAAGTCAATGTGATAGAAAAATAAACAAATACAAAAAGACAACAAGATCATTGTTTTTTACACTAGTAAAATCTATGCGTGAGGGTCAGCTCCTAACGTGATATATTCTCAATGCAATGAGGAAGCTTCAATCCAGTTAATGAAGGACCTTGTAGAGTTTCTCATTTCCTGATCAAAGTTAATACGCGAAACGTTGACTAACTGTTCATTGACATCTTTCTCTGTACATCTCTGTATTATGATACAGGGCCTTTTCCATCCTGGGTTGGTCTTTTCATAAAACTAGAAGATAAGAATAGCTGAGATTGTACATAATGAAATTTCCGAGTCTTTGGAATAACAATTTTCTAAAAGTATACGTTTGCGTGATTGCGCAATCAATTATATATTGATTGGTATCACCATTAAAGACAAAAACAAGTATTTAATTTTGATTCTCATTGCGGAATACTTACTCATTAATATCAAAACGATCCTCGCTTTATCAGTAATAATTATGATTTCAATTTTATAAAACTGTTTTTATAATAGGTGAATCAGGTATCATAATCTTTTAAATGAATGCTGAACAAAAATAAGAAATGTAATGTTTGTATTGGTATGCAATTAATCGGTAACGAAAGCTATCTGCTTAATGCAACATATCAATTCAGAGACGAAAGGAATTAACAATTCTTTAATGTGTATGATAAATGCATACATTGACTCAGTTGTCAATCGTTTGTAGGTGATCACTCTAAAATAGATCTGTTTAAGCAAACGTTCAACATTTACCCACTTCAATCTTTGAATTTACATGGCCATGGCATGTAAGTCTATGACTATTCCATGTTAGGACAAGTTTACTTTGCTGTAGGTTCCTTTGAAACATGCTTTTGTTTTCAAGCGAATGGCATCTTTGTTAGCCAAGATTCCGATATTTTAACCATATTTAACCCTTGTTAAATCGAGCAGATAATCTGTGCATCTGATCGCGAATTTCATTGGATGCTGTAGTAAGCCACATCATCCTATCAAAATTATGTTGTTCAAATTTGAAAAAAGTTCCTATATGATTAAGACAAGAGGAGCACACATTGGAATTTACTGACCCAATTTATATGCACTGACGTCAAAGATCAGTCCACGTACATCCACGTTTTGCTTTACAATTATAGCTAAACTCTCAACCCCAATAATAGATAAATATGGTGCAGGGAAATCTCCCTGACAATATCTTCCTTAAAGTTGATTAAAACGATGACATACGCCCATTATTTATAATACATTTCAAAGAGTCATTGCATAAGAGTTCAACGACTTACAAACGGAATCACCAAAGTTAAAACATTGTAAAGCTTCTTCCACAAAGATCGAGTTAACAGAGTCAAAGGCTTTTTAAAAGTATCTTAACAATAGTAAACCAAATATATTTTCAATATCAAGTAAATCAATAATATCGTACTGTGGTTTCTTCACTGAATCTACCCTTTTGTGTATAACTGATTAGTGATGAAAGAACCTTTTCAATCCTGGCTGCTATGGTTCGTGAAGCAAACTTATATCCAATATTTAAAAGTAATATTGGTCTCCAGATTTTACAATATCTTCTGTCTTTTTCTTTCATTGGTAAACATGTTTAAACCTCTTGAGTCTGTAAATATGACAGTTTTCTTTCATAATATCCGGAAGTTATTAATCTGCATGAAAAACAACTAAGAATCGTCCAAAATAATTCATTGAACTCTACAATGACTCCATCTAAGCCAGGTTTTTTGCCATTTTCCATTCATTTTACAGACATACCTAATTCATTAGTTGTAAACAGACCCTCGCATGCATTACTTTCCTCTTGACGAAGTTTAGTCTTATGAGTAAACAAATCTATTTCGAGTTTCTTGAGTAGCCTCGTCAACAAGCTGATCAATTCAACTTTTGTTCTATTCCATATAAAACTATTTTTGAGCTTCTAAGATATCTATTTGGTCACATATATTTGTCCCATAATCTAAGATGATTTCCTCTGTTACTCATTGACGTAGTTTATCTTTTCAAACTTTGTTCTTCTCCCCCAAATTCGTACTAAGTAGCTTTATATCTTAATATAACACCTTCAATATATTATTCCCTGGACACACTCGGTTTTTGTTTCTGGAAATTTTCAAAAATTTCGCCAGCTCACCATTTTTTAATTTCCCCCATATATCTTTTTTTTTTGCCTAATAGAGTAACATATATTTTCAGATCTTATTTTCATGTTAAGTCTTTCAGAAGAACATTGGATCATTACAGAAACAGGAAAGAGTCATCTTTATTTCCCCTAACAGAATAAAAAGATCCTAAACAATTAGTTTTTGTTTGTATTTCTTTTAAGATGCTGAGTTGGTTATAATAACTGCGACACAGTTTACCGCACGCCGGCAAATATCACAAGTTTACTGCATTGTTCTTTGATGGACACATTATTTTTTCACTAGTCTTGGATGCTTCGTATTATATCCAGTATTTTCCAGTACAGAATTATGACTCTGTTCAATAACCTGAAGAATATTCAAATAATTATCAAGTTTTTGGAAGTTTCTGTGATCAACCACAAAACCTTCTTTGAGTAGGCAAAAAACATATTCATACACCAGTGTGTGACAGGGATGCTGTTTTAACATCACCGAGCATGAGATAATCATCATTAGTGATAAAAATCGACTGGTCTTTTGAGTCAGCAGTTTCTAATCGCACCAGCACAAGACGCTTCATAATTCTTGATCATGAGATGCATTACAAACTTGTCCAAGTTGTTTCCTTTATCCATTTTTACAGTATATATCACCTGTCTAAACTATTTTTATTACTAGGAAAAATATGTTGAAAGCTGTTATCCGAAAATCTAGCGAGATATTTTCAGCGTGTTTTCATAGGAGATTCCACGCTATTCAACTGTTTTTATGGAGGTGATTTGGTTAGAAATATCATTAAGAGTCACGTTGTAGTTGTTTCAAAGTTCCGAATGTAGAAATTATGATCAGTTTGTACGACGTAATGGAGATATGTATCGTACATAATGTTTTATTTAGAGATAATGAATATTGCGTTGAAATACGCAAACGATACTGATGTTATTGAACGATTACTCAGTAATTGGTTCACCGTTCTGTAAGTTGCTGCTCACAAGGGCAATTCATTAGCGAAATTCATAAAAGCCAACACAGCTGGAAGTTTGTGAAGATATACAATTCAGTTCAGTCGAATACTCACACGGCGGATTATGGAATGTTACCAACGATTATGATATGGTTGCATATTATCCTGGAAGTCTTCATGGAATGGGAGAATTGATAACTATTTTAAAAGATTTGGACATCAAACACAGCAGGTGACTTGGGTTGCAATAAATAGACCCTTGTCAGATTTTGACATAACTGGATTCGGATGTATTGAGTCATTCTGGTTTGCATTGGAAAATCTTCATCCGGTTGCTTCTGCTTGATTTGGTGGTGATTTTAATAAACATGGTTGGACTACAACAGTATTATTACAACAGTATTATTACGATATATTTTTGAAACAATGTATTCGAAATTGTAATCTACGTTTATGGTGATTTGCCACAGCTTAATGATATAAGATAGTCGATGAAAGCATATGTTTCGACCAACTGAAAGACAATGATGAACAGATTTCCTGATACTGCGGTTTGAGTTCCCAATAAAATACTCAGAATTGTTGAATGAAATACAGGTCGGCATTGATGCACTATGTGGCTAGTGGAAAATGCAGAAACAACAAATGCTCAGTTCTTATGAATCTGATGATTATAAACCTGTTGAGATCAAATACAAAAATAATCATACGTCTCAAACATATCAGTATCATCGCCATAAGATCATATGGCGAGACATAAAACCGTTTATCTCAATGGACTTGGCTGTTCTGGTTAAAAATACATGCAATTACATTATGTCGGAATATTGACTTGGTTGTGCTTACTTCAACTCACAGACTGAACAGAGAGTGGAAGGAAATAGAGGGGTTAAGGCTCATACTTATCATAATTTATTTTGGCGGAAGGTGGATCCATGGACGAATGGGTGAGAATGTATTCCTAAGATCATTATATGTTACTTGAATGAGTACTGACTCGGAATACTATTGTTATCATGTGTAGTGATCATGGTCAACCACCACACTTTGTCGGCTCATCTCTGCACGAGTTTCGGAAAGCATTTGTCGATTACTTTGAAAAGATATTTAATGATCAAGGGGCACTTGATTCGAATCTAACGGAGTATAAGAAGTTCTTAGGACTGCAGCAAATAAGATTCAATGTGCAATAATGAGTAAGGCAATTCCAGAAACACCAAAGGACGCTTTTAGGTATTTATATTGACCTACTGATTTAATGGTTGTACGTCAGAAGAATGACCGAGATTCACTTCAGCAACAAAAATTTCTTGTTGTTCAGAGGACATCGATATATTTAGTTTGAAAACCTCTCAGAAGCCCAGGCAATTCCTCGTGGATTTATCACGATAAAGTTACATGATCCTTGGTCGAGATATCATATAGGTATCTAATTAGGTTTGGGTTAAGATCCCTAACGCCTAACAGCGCCACAGCAGCAGCAAGGAGAGTGATGACCAGCACTGAATGTGTCCCGAGGCATGAAACATGGATGCAATCGAAAAGAGAAGAAAATTAACAACAACAACGAAATGCGCTAACTATGTAGATGCATCGGTTTAGTGCAACCCTATGAGAGATCCTAATTTACTGTTATTAACGCCTGTCTGTTCGTCTTTTTGACCGTCATATACTAACACAGTGGAGTTTATTCAAGCATGGTAATACACTCCCAGAACCTCAGCATGACGCGTTAGTTAGCCTTTAAATCAAACAGAATCAATAAATGAAGTAATCAAACCATTCTGCCTTTGGCATAAGTGGTTTTGATCATTATTAGAATTGTTGAATAGGCATGAAATACGCATGGGTATGCACATGAATTGTTTTCTGTGGGAGGCACAAATAACAATGGAGGAGTGGGAGAAACCAAACTCCAAGTAACACACACACACACACATGCAAAAACCACACGCACACGTGTTCTCGTCATAGTAAAGCATGATTCCTTTATTTTGGTGGGTAAGGGTTATGCTCTTACGATTTGCGAAAACCCTCCCACTAAATTCGCCCACTTCGATTGATCATTTTTCTGCTAAGTATATTTGCGGCAAAGGTTAGGGGCTGACAAGCAATAATAATGTAGCAATATAAAGATGTATAAATATTTTACCCTCGATAGTCCCTGCTACTGTAAAATCTTCTCATGGTGTACATATTGTTAGCCCTGTCTTAACCCATGGTGGTTGTGGCTCTGGCGTTCATGGACTCATTTGACTAGCGAGAAAACACTTGGTCTGCATTTGGCAGAGGTCGTCTGATGTTCGTAATACCAAGTGACTCTCTGATTTTATCGAAATCGTCTTTCAAATGGTCACTGGAGACTATCTCGCCTGCCATTGGTCGGATGACACATTTTTCCAGCTATAGAATGCAACTAACAACATAAGTAATATACAGGTGCTCGACACGAGCCTGATGTTTTGAAGAAGAAAAAAACAGACAATAATCTGAAGGGAACGAAAATCATACACAATGACATAAATACCTTAGATAACCCCCATCACCCATTTTGACATAGGACCCTCAGTATCATACTGTATAAAAGAGAAGGTAAATCACTTCCATGTTCTTGGTTCCAGCTATGATCCTCGATTTCCTTCTGCTATTTCCGTCTTGAAAGGTACACGACCATACTTATGCTACTCCTGATTCATTTTTTGATCCATGAAGCCATCACGTCCTTTTCTTCTTTCTACTTTGTAACTGAAGTTACGAGCTTTGTACGTGCTTATTTCGCGAAAGTTGAATCTTGGGACAGGTGTATGCTCATATTTCGCCATTGACGTGTGTGCACCAGTGTACATGTTTCGAAAATGAGAGTCGCTTGTATGGAATGTGTGTGTAGTGAAGATAGCAATGTGTAATTATTCCATGGAACAGGATTCTTAAAGTTGAATGAGGTAATGGTAAGCAAAAACTTACTTTTCCATCTGAAATTGTACTTTAATTAAAGAATTAATGTATCGTAGATTCGCAAACATTGTACAAGTAGCTCTTTTCAACAGTTGTCATATGAGTACGCACTTTTCACAAGATTCTATATTCGCGAAAAGCGCACGTTTCAAATACCGTAACTTCAGTTTGGTGCGTAAACGAAATATGTCTGAATACAATATTAGACCATTAAAACAAACACTTACCGTTTCGGTGCATAGTATCGTTCCATACATTACTGCTATTGAACTGATTGTCTGAAATCCGTATAAATCCTTCTACTGACCAGCTACATGAATCTTTTTCAAAGTCACAATCGACTGAAAAATAATATATAATATTTAATTAGGACATTTTTATTATAAGCATCAAAAAGCACAATTATCAATGCTTAGATAAATTACAAACGTTTCAACAAAACACATTACACATATTGAAATATTTGGCACAAAGAGTACATTCACAACATTAATAACAGGTATGCCAATGATCTTCGCCATGACATGTTTTAACATAAAAGTGTGTGTGTGTGTGTGAGAGAGAGAGAGAGAGAGAGAGAGAGAGAAAGAGAGAGAAAGTGAGCAAACAACACTTATAATTTGAAAGAAATAAGTGTTTTTAGGTATTAAAATACTTCACCTAATTTTTAGTTTGAAAACGCAATTAATGCATTGAGTTTAGATTTGATTTGTCCAGTAAATCAGTAAATAAAGAAAAGAAGCAAGGCACAATATGCCATAATATTTGATTTTGTTAAAGTAACCATAGTAATGGATATCGTTGTTGTACCTGTAAGGCATAGGTTAAGTATTAATTCTACAAGGTCGAACATGGTAAGTGACTATGGAATGTATTGTATCTTTAATCGTTTCATCTTTGATTCACCATAGAAAGAAATGTCGGCTGAAATAAATACACTAGGTATATCTCCTGAAATAGAGAATAATATAAGTAACAAACTTAAAGTGAAAAGATATCAGCTTTAGTTAGTCCCATTTGACTCTCTCTCTCTCTCTCTCTCTCTCTCTCTCTCTCTCTCTCTCTCTCTCTCTCTCTCTCTCTCTCTCTCTCTCACACACACACACACACACACATATATATATATATATATATATATATATATATATATATATATATATATATATATATATATATATATATATATTCACCTGCATTTGCGTAAGCAGATATGAATGCTGCAAAAAGAATGAGATGCATCCATAGTTTCATCATTTTCTTCATTATAGTTCAGCTGTGCAATATACTCTACATGTTTACAGACCGTATTTTCCTTTATGATCTGACACACAATGTCCCACTTGTATGTAATACAGTGTGAATAAAGGAAAGCTACACATTTCAGGATATGGAGCACTTGCTTCTCTATTATTCTTAGAAAATGATAGATTTCAAAGAGAGATAGATGAATTCAAAGTCTAAAGGTTAACATGTGCAACATATTTGAATACCACTGGACATTACTGGTGCAGAATTGCCCATTGTTTGCCTTTGAATAAGGTTGTTTGTATCCAGAAATGGTTCCTCGCGTCTGTTAGTTTTCAAAAGTTTCACCATATCTGGAAGATAATTTGAAAGTTGCTTAAGGCTTAATTCAATACAATCAATATAAACGGACATGTCAAACTAGAATATATATATATATATATATATATATATATATATATATATATATATATATATATATATATATATATATATATATATATTATTTTTTTCTAAGAGTATATCTCCAAAACAGCAGTACAACTAGACACTGATATAAGCATTTGTGAGTGGATTAAATAATACTTAAAACTAATTTGTGTTCACCATAACATCCCACTGTTGACTGAGTGGCCGCGTTCGCAATAGCACATGATGCACCAGTGCTAGACATCACTATAACTATGTCTGCGTGAGTTGTAGTCAGCCAGATCCATGCAAATATTTAGAAGCCCCTAGCATCTCTTCCTTATATAGTTCTTATCTAGTCTTCTCATGTGCTTCAACCTACTTTATATATATATATATATATATATATATATATATATATATATATATATATATATATATATATATATATATATATATATATATATATATGATTTAACAAGACATTCAAACTGACTAAATCATCTAAACCCATCTTAAGTAGCCTTTAAATTCATTTTGATAAAATAGTGCAAACCTTTATATTACTAATATCTTCTTAAGAACTGAAAACACGTCTACAATTTACAAGTGTGAGCCTTTGTCTGCTTGTTTGTCTGCGAATATTTAAGAATATTATAATTCGCTAACAGGAGTTTCGCATAAAGATGTATTATTGGTAAGTAAGTTGAATATGTCACTTCCTTTAAGCTGCTGTATATAATATAACCCTGTATATGCTATATTTTTCTACATTGAATACTGACTGAAAAATTGTTAAAGCTACGTTAAAATCCTAATCAAACAAACAAACAAACAAATATACAAATCTTCCTAATCATAGATATTTAATTGTAGCTATCTTATGCCTTTTATCTAATCATAGATCCCTACATAGCATTTCAGTGCGCAGGAGCAGACTCTATGGATTGAGTCGGATGACGACAGTAAAAAAATACCTCTCTTTTGTCCCCACAGATGAGCTACAGAGCGAGACACAGTAAATATACACCCACTATATTTGACAAGGAAACCCTTAGCAACGATAGTTAACAAAGGCTTATTTTATTTCACCTCAGATCAATATCAATGCCTACGCTGACAAATTGGTAAGGTTGTGCATTTCTACTGATTCATTTTAATGACCTACCCGATATCTATCTATCTTTCTATCTATCTATCTATCTATCTATCTATCTATCTATCTATCTATCTATCTATCTATCTATCTATCTATCTATCTATCTATCTATCTATCTATCTATCTATCTATCTATTGATTTATAGATTTATAGATAGAAAGATCAGCTAAAATATCTTGAGTATTTACACATTTTATTATATACTAACTTTGAGCAAGAATATAAATTTATAAAATTAAACTAGTCTTACTTTTTAGCCTGATTATATAAATGAACTTGAATTGAAAAAGCTGTTGATTTGGTTGACCTAATATGTAAAATGAACGTATTCCCTATTGGAAACTATTTGACCCTATCGGAAAGCAATGCACGTCCAATTTAGCAGGTTTGTCGTTGTTGTCATGGAAGTTATAGAAATACCTTCAGAAATGCTCAAACGGCGTTTGGTCAAATTTCTTTATCAAAGATTATTTTCAATGTCCTAAATTAAAGGCTGTTTATACATATTTGTTGTAACTCAGAAAGTACTTGTTCTCGTTGCTGCATGCATGACGTCTGTGGGCACACACAAGCTAGCTTCGCGTGGGACCACTCCGATGGCCTAAGTGGTGTGTTTCTTGTTAAGATGAGAGAGGTCACGGGTTCATGTCAAAGACTTATACAAATGTTATTTGCTGTTGCTTCACAAGGTACTATATATTAAGAGGTTAGTTTAGAACTGGCCGGGTATCAGAATAATATTACTGGGTGGGACATGTTGCTACGTGACTGCGACATGATACATCAGTGACAGAAATCATTAGAAACTAAAACACTGCAGACATCATTACTAAAACTGGTTAAGCTAGGTTAAAGATCGAAATTGCACACACACATGGCACGATGGAAAATTTAATAATGAATGGGATTATATATATCAAATGGAACTGAAAATTATGAATTGTATTCGTCAGTAAATCTTCTCCAAGTTTCAGATTTAAGGATATATATATATATATATATATATATATATATATATATATATATATATATATATATATACACGAGTGTGTGATTATATTTAAATGTATATGTATATGGAGAGACAGACACACAGACATAAAGAAATAAGCAGTCGTAATTTATGTTACAAATTTAATGAATCATCTAATTAATCATATCGCAAAATAACGAGAAATGGAAGTAATAAAACACATGAATAAACATGTTTTGTTTATAAAAACACCATTTTTTTACAGATATGAAACGATTTCCTGAATCAGTTCGAACAATACACGTTGACGATTATAAACAAGCAAACAGACTTCAAAGAAAACAGATCAAATTATTAAAGGTTTGACAAATAAACTGACATTTAATTTTGCAACGAATGACAACCGTGATGCCAAGTTCAAAAGTCGAAAGGCGTTTCTATGTGCAAATGCGTGTTGCTGTATTTTTTACGTATGGTGTTTTCATTCATTTTGGATTTTATAATTTCTCGTTTAGTGGATTCTTTTATTAGTTAGCAGAAAGTACTCATGGAAATTACAAAAGCTAAATCTAGGAAAAAGATCATGAGATCTCCAATATGTTTCAAAGGTCCATTACTGAAATTGACACATCGGAAGTACCTATCTGTTTTTTGATTAAAACTGGAATTCTTATGAGAGACTGGAAACGTCTCGAGGTATCTGCTGGTGATCAGTGGTCAGTGAACTATCAAACTGTATTTGAAAAAGTATCACATACAGAAAATACTTAGCCTGGCCCACGAAACTCCATTAACTGGTCATTTAAGGATTAATAAGACTTATCACATGCTCTTGACTCACTTTAATTGGCCCAAAATAAAAAGAGGTGTTTGTAAATAATGCAACTCTTTTCATACATGTGAAATAGTAGGAAACCCCAATCAGAAGATACCCAAGGCTCATCTGCAACCGTTTCCTGCATTTTACGAACCATTTAGTAGAATTATGGTAGATTGTGTTGGTCCCATACCAATGACTACGTCAGGTAACGAATACATGTTGTCCAGTATATGTGCGTCAACAAAGCTTCCAGAGGCAATTCCATTGACTAATTTTAAGACCGGAAATTCATCATCTCCAACACAGGACGTTTGGACCGCCGACAGGACTTCTTCTGCACCCTCCTCAACCACGACGCCCCACCTGGACCGACGAGTTATCTGCTCTAGTCTATGAGTCCAAACCGTCTATGAAGGTAATACGGACTGCCCTCTTAGACCTGAAGAACAACAAGGCGCCGCGCATTGATGAAGTGACACCAGAACCCTTGAAATACGGCTCATCGTCGAAAAATTACACACCTTGCTGAGATTGATATGGCGATCGGAAGCGGTACCAACAGCATGGAAGAAATCCATCATCGTACCAATCTTCAAGAAAGGAGACAAAACGGAGTGTAAGAACTATCGGGGCATCAGCCTGCTCTCCATACTTGGCAAAGTATTTATGAAGATCATCCATAGAAAGGTACTCAAACGGCGGGAGGTAGCGGGACGAGAGGAACAGGCCGTTTTTCGACCTGGAAAATGCTGCTGCGACCAGATCTTTACGCTCCGTCAAATCCTCGAGGAAAGAATTCGGTGTGGAAAACGCACAATCATGGGGTTCATTTATTTCTCCGTAGCGTTCGACAGCGTTCATCGCCCGGCCTTGTGGAAAGCCTTGGAAGCGGAAGGATACCCGCCAAAATACAGTCGGCTACTTACCAACACCTATGATGGGTCAACCAGTTAAGTTAGAATCCAAGGGGCAAACACGAAGGATTTCTCGGTGAAAACGGGCGTCCGTCAGGGATGCGTGCTCTCACCTAGCCTCTTCAACATCGTGGTCGATTGTGTCATGCGCAAGGTATTCCTGGGACGTAGAGGGATAACTTTTGGGGCATGGTTCGATGAACATGCCACAGATCTAATAGTGCATTTCTCAATGATGACGAAGCCGAAGCAACAGAAATTCTGCAAGATATCGCCACCAGATTTGGGTTAAAGATCAACACCGCCAAAACAGTTGTCATGACATCTGACAACACGCCAGTGACCGTCTGCCTTAACGGAGTCTATCTTCAGCAAGTGGAGGAATTTAAATACCTGGGGTCCATAATCCGAAGCAGTTCAATAGCGGCCTCCACCGACATCTCGCATCACCTGGGACTGGCAACGTCTGCGTTCGGGTTACTAGCTTGGTGCATATGTAGAAAAAAGGCCCTCTCGGTGCTGACCAAAGTGCATCTATACCATACTCACATCCTCCCAATACTCCTATATGGAGCAGAGACGTGGGTCCTCCTAGACGCGGACCTCAAAGAGCTGGAGATATTTCAAATGCGCTGCCTCAAACGAAACCTGGGAGTAAACCTTCTGGACAGAATCCCAAACGTGGAAATCCGGGCCCGATTCTCTCACCAACCGACGGTGGAATCACTGATTAGACGTGCTAGGCTTCGCTGGTTTGGCCATGTCTGCCGAATGGAAGAGAGGCGTCTACCGTATCGTCCCTGTGGCGCACCAGACCGGAAACCTGAAAGGTCTCAAGAAATGCACCTAAGAAAACCTGGATCCAAAAAGTGGAAAAAGACCTGGCGAATTATGGCATCACCTCGGCACATGCCAGAGAAAATGCCACGCGCGACCGAAAATGGTGGAAAACAATAATTTACTTCATCTGCGCGGGCAATTATCGAGCATCACCCACAGTCTCCTATTAACTGCGACCACGCTGATTGGATGGAAACTAAATCAAATTGAATTGAATTGAATATTTTACGGCTCTTACAAATTTAAGAAGAAAATGAATGAGTTAAATTATACTAATAGTGCTCCTGAGATCTAAATATGTTATAGAAGTACGCGTACATTGATCGAAATTACCAAGAATCGATGAATTTTTACAAGAAAAGGATTTTGGCAAATTCCACTACTATACAAAGCAAAAGAAATTTCGGCATTCGTAACTGAGATGGACTTTACCAGTGTAAAAGTAAGTGCGTTTTGTGATGCTTACGTCGATGATGTCATTATCTGCAAAAGCACATTAAAAGACAATTTAACAACACTTTGGAGAAACATTGACACACTCACCGATCAAGTTTGACAATTAAGTTATCTAAAGGTGAGTTCTGCCGTGTTAGTGTAACATTTGGTGGATATCTCGCTGCACATGGACAAGTTAAACCTTTAGATGCTAAGGCAAAGGTTATATGTGAATTCTATGTGCCTGTTAATGAATATTTTTAGCCACTAAGGTGGAGAGTATTGTTACAGGAATATAATCGTTGCATCAATTACATTAGGGGAAAGTATACTTTAATAGCTGATGCACTTTCCCGTTTGTAGAAATGTATTAATTCATGTACACTAAGTGTAATTCATAAGAGTTCTTCTTAAACCTGACGTATAATAATGAATGATAAACAGAAAAATTATCATATAAATCTTTCTTTTTATGGTGTTTGTGTGTATTACGTATGCCTAATATAATATATATTTAATTGTTTGTCAGTTTTAAATAATTTTTATTTTAAATTGGATCCTATTTTAATGTAAATTCGTTGTTACTACGGATGATGATCTTTTATAAAACTGGTTGGTCTGAGTTATTCTTTGGTAAGCTAGTAATATTGACCTAGATCATGACCTTGATTTAAGGTTAGTGAAAGCCACATAAACAGGTATTATTTTAATTTTAAAATGATTGGTTTTTGTCATATCTAAGATTGGACTATTGAATTAAAAAGTAAAAATGATTTGGTTCTTGTTTGATGTAATATAAGCTTTGTTTCACTGAAATATAGTTAGTTTTGAGATTTTGCATCTAACATTAAGGCATTTGCTTTTGCTGTAGCCAGTTATTTAATCCATGTAAAAGTTCCTTTAGTTCAATTGGATTTTAAATAAGTAATTCGTATTTTTTGAAATATTTGATATGATCATATGTAATTCTTTGGCAAAGACAGTTTATCAAAATATAATTCGGATTTCAAACACCGGAGTGTTAAATATTGTGTGTACCTATAGATAAGCACAACACAGACTTCGGAATACATCATCGTATTCCATCACGAAATTTCCATCAGGACTTGAACATAAAACTATTAGAACATTTCATTACTAGGACTTTTGCAACGTAATCTATATACTAATATATATCATATGTTCGTGAAGTTTTTGTGGGATCACTCTATTATTCGGAGACACTCTGGTTCTTCGTTGTTATACACTCAGTCCATCATATTATTTTCTCTTTCAGATGTGACCCTGATAATTTGGTCGTAATTGTCCTGACTGAACACTACGTTAAGAGTTTCATATAAGCCCGTGTTGTTCATGGATATGTTTGTTCCAGAGTTCGACTGTTTGTTTCTTCTGAACGAGGAAAGTAAACAGTGAGAGATATTCATACCCGACGCATATATCGTTATGTATAGTTGTTTTTCAATATAATTCCTCGCTCAAGGTATTGAAAGTCATTGTAATTCCCTGAGTACACTGATTTTCAGTATATACCAAACATATTCCATCAATGTCTATATAACGTTTGCAATATAAAAATACTATGTGTAAAGTATTTTCGTTATGGAGAAGAAATACATCTATATGTTATTTGTTATTAACACAAAATACATCCCCAATTTGATATATTGGATTCAATATTATTATTATTATTATTATTATTATTATTATTATTATTATTATTATTATTATTATTATTATTAATCTTTCAATTTATATCATAACACTCCTTCAGTAAATTCGTACATCCATCCGTTGTACTATTAGACTATTGGAAATAAGGAGAGAGAGAGAGAGAGAGAGAGAGAGAGAGAGAGAGAGAGAGAGAGAAAGAGATACATAGACAGTTATGCAAATCACACATACACACACATACATACATATATATATACATATATATATATATATATATATATATATATATATATATATATATATATATATATATATATATATATATATGATTTTATTGTTCCATACCTGCAGTAGCATATTGCCACAAGCACCACAATCAACACAACTGCAACCACAGTAATACTAAAATACCTATAATGTTATGATCTGCAATATATATATATATATATATATATATATATATATATATATATATATATATATATATATATATATATAAGAATAAAAAGCATCCAATGAAATGAAGGGAAAGAAACTCTTGATTGTTTTAACATAATTGCAATTGACATAATGGTGTTTCACCGTCATGTTTGATCCAATGTTTGAACTTCTAAAGCCTCATCTTTGAGTACTACGAATAGATAGAGCCATGATCTCCAATGGATCTAATGATAGTATACTAAACAATACTGGCGATAGGTTACATTACAGTGTTTTTCAACCTTTGTGTTGGAACGGAACCCTTCGTTGCGTTTAGATTGCTGGCGGAACCACATGCAGTGACACAAGGAAACACCAAATGATAAGGTGTATGTGTGTAATACTGTAATTGTAGCCCAAATAAAAAATAAACTCGTGTGGCCAGAATAGCCTATATTACGCTACTAAGTTACTTTATTGTTGTCCGTTAGCATCAGTTTGCAGTAGCAAACATTTTAGTGCGAAAGATCTGATTGGTGATTTCTACAATGCAGCTGAATTCGTTTTCCGAATGTTCGAGAGAGACACCCAAAGTTCATCTTCGACAGACAAAAGTCGTTCTCGTTTCTTGTGTTTGATGGTGGTCATAGGAGATAATCCAATCTTACACATGTAAGAAGTTGAAAACTTCAACAGAAGTAGCAAAGCTTTTTCAGCGATAGCCGAGTATTCGATTTCTGCTAGTAACCAAAATGCATATAAGTTCAAATCTGCATGTTTTAGTTTTAGCGTTCTTTCACTCGCAACGCTAATGAGCTCCTCCTCTTCCTTCAAAGTAAACTGTCCTTGGCACAGTTCAAATTTCACAAATTGTTTTCTAACCCAGTCGTACTGGTCAACAAATATCGACGGAAAATATCTGCTGAGACTATTCAACAGAACATCCAAATGGGTCACAATCAATTGAAGAATTTCTTGGTAATTATTTTGAACAACACTGGGAAACATTTCCAAATGTACAGCAGATGCATGCTTCTTCCTAATTACCAATTTTGTTAGAAAAGCGTTCATTCTGCCAGTTGAAGTCAAGAGGTTTTCATGTCTGCTTTGCATTCCACTGTTCAAAATGTTCAATTCATGAAATATATCGGCCAGATAAACTAGTTTGGAAAACCAACTCTCGTTGCTCAGTACTTCTTCAAAATTCTTCAAGTGTTCACGAGAACAGAACATCAGCATCGCCTCTCTCAGCTCGTAGAAAAGAGATAAAACTTTTCCGCGAGACAGCTATCGTACGTCCGTGTGTTGGATGAGTGTGACATGGTCCGCTTCCATGCTTTCACAAAGTTTAGCGAACTGGCGACATTTCAGAGGTCTCATCTTCACATAATTAATGATTTTGACCCGATGTTCAGCACAGATTTTACCTCGGCTTCATCTGTTTTAGCATGTAGTGTTGCTCAGTGGATGAAACAGTGCGTGACCATGATAGCTGGATTCATCTGTCGCACCAGAGAGACCAAACCTTTGATATTTCCCGTCATGGCAGGGGCACCTTCGGTACAAATGCCAACGCAGTTTTTCCAGTTCAAGTCATATGATTGCAAATATGAATTGACAACGTCAAATATGTCTTGTACTTTTGTTGTTTCTAGTAACTTTTTACAGCAGAAAAAACCTTTAACAATAGCTCCTTTGTCAATGAAACGTACAAATCTCATAAGCTGTGATTTACCGTTGACATCAGTGCCTCTATCCACCTGCAGTGCAAAGAATCCACGTGTCTTTATCTTCGCTGAAACGTGATTTTCAATGTCGCCGGACATGTTTGAAATGCGTCTGCTTATCGTATTTTCTGACAGTGGAATCTTGTTGATGTTAGATACGGCACTCTCGCCAAACATAATGCTCACAATTTTCCGGCATGCAGGTAAGATTACGGTTTCGGCGAGAATATGCGATTTCGTTTTCTTTGCAACGATCTCCGCGAGAGCATAACTTGCTTCTTGAGCTTTGCCACTTATCTTGAACTTTTTCTCGAATGTAGCGGTTCGCTTTTATACAAGCTTAGTGCCCTCTCAATGTACGCCACATTCTTGTGCGATACATCCAGATGTTTAAATGTTAAGTGTCTCTTAATTTAGCTGCTGCCATGGCACTATTGGAAAGCTTTTCCCCGCAGACAACACAGAGCGGTAAGTGGCAATCTGGATCTCCTGTCCAAGTGAATTCCATAGCTAAGGAATTGTCACTGTACTGAGGAATTTTAAGATTCCGATCGACAACGTCAATTTTTGGTTCGTTCGGCTCACATGACGCGGTACTAGCTGTAACTTCAGTCGACTCCTGAAGTTTGGTTTGGTCGTCAGCTGTGGCATCGTCTAATTTTCTCTTCTTTACAAATCGACCCATGGTTGCGCAAAAACAACAGTGTTATGAAAATTTATTAAAACGCTAAACGCTCATTAGGACAACAACGGAAACAGTAATTAGGTGGATAACAACGACTAATTACCGCACAGTTCCGGTACTGCCAGACTTGGTCCCTGGAAATATCGGCCGTTTTTTAATATTTGTACTGGCCACCGTCGGATCCTTGGCTGGCGTTCACGGAACCCTTAGGTTCCGTGGAACCCCGGTTGAAAAAACACTGAGTCACAATAATATATCTTCATATTCATCAAATGTTTCTCTTAAACTCTGTCCCAGTGATTCTACAGTTCCCATTTGCCAGCTTCTGTGGAATGATTACATGAACCATTTAATACATATCGCTAGTATAATGTGGCTTCTTTTTGTTAGCAATAAAAAGTATTGACACCTGGTTTGTATTCTACCACATTAACTAGGCGCCATATATAGCCTATCCTATGATGAAAGTTATCAATACAACTAGACAAAGTAATTAAAACTAGTTTATAAATAATTAAGATAAAATATTTTCAACTTTAAATTATCTTCACTTTTTGAAATTTGTATATCATCAACCTATTTGTCAATTGATACCACAAAGCAATTAACACATCTACGTTCCTGTACTCCATCTATAGGTTCAATATGTAACTCTATGTTAAACATGGTCAAATGTTGCAGAAATTGTTCATGTTTAAAAGCAAGGAGTTTACATCTCATAGTCTCGAGATAACAATCGTGTACGGTTGAAGTGATTATATAAACTTTGTAACTGTTCAACCTCAGTTTGTCTCTTTTAAAATCCACTGGCACGGAACGTAACAAAGATAAACACAGTTATCGGGCATGACCAGTATGTACGAACAAGGAAGTGTATTGGTCACCGCAAGTCCAACAAAATATAAAATTATATGGAAGATACATGTACACTTTTGAATACTTCATTTGTAAGTAAAGCACGATTCATACAGTGTGGCTAATATGCACACATTTAACCAATTACATGATTAGATCCAATAAAAAGAATTTATTTATGATAATTCGAATTGCAACTATGTTATAAATCGTAGAATAGTAACTGAGTTACGTTAAAGTTAGTAACGAAGCATCATATATGCACGCTGCATCAAGAGACACAACGAACGAGAAAGAATGAAGAGGACGAGAAAAATAAGAAGAGAACAAGTTCTAGCATTGTAAAGTTTCAAAATGTATGAGGAATGTCATACCAGTAGCAATCATGAAAAGGTATCAATCAAAACCAACGTTAGTTGAAAACTTTCTTTTGTAAACGAGCAAAAATTAAATTAACATTTTAACGTCAACAGCAGTGTGTGAGCAGCATATAACAGTACGGATTGATAAATGTTGAGAAATATTTTTTTGAAATGAGGTAGTAAATTCAAATAAACACAATATATCTTTAAAATATAGCGACATTATATTCAGATAAGTAGCTTGCTTCGAATAATCTATAAATACTGACAGATTTTTTTTTGGTGTCATTTTGTACCAATGGTACTTAAAAAAGTTTTCAATTGTACCGTTTGCACTGAAACAAGATGACTCAAAATGGCAATTTCATGTTTGCATTTGTTCGGTTAAATTTCCTTGTAATACATGTATAGGTCAGAGAGCAATGTTTCATAATCCTAATTGTATATGTACACAATGTCCTGAATAAATCAGCCGAGATAGTTATGATTACATAGATTTATGCAACAGTAGAAGAATGTGTAGATTGGCAAATACACATGTATAGATTGATTATTCGATAGATCTGATTAAGTGATTGATTCAAAGATATATATATATATATATATATATATATATATATATATATATATAAATATATATATATATATATATATATATATATATATATATATATATATATATATATATATATATATATATATATATATATATATATATATATATACACACACTCACACACACAGAGATATACACACACATACTCATACTCACACACACGAAATAGTTTCTTTCATTCGCAAACCTGTGATATTGGACAATTAAAGCTTGTAAGATGTCCACAAGTATAGCAGAATATCAGGTGTTGGCAAGTGTTTTCTGATGTGAACCTTGTTGCCCAAGATACTGCTGGTAACACGTAGAACTGACAAAAATGTCGTGACAATTGGATCAAAGGATTCCTTCTCGTCCTTTGGTAAGGCAGATTTTAGAGTTTTCACAGCACTTACATTACCGTCCGAACTAAATGTGTTGCTCTAGAACGACATACCCATGGTCTGTTTTCTCACAATAATAATCACATTCGAGGAATCCACTCATTCCGGTAAAGGCATCGAAATATGTTTTATTATGTTTGGAAGTCGCCTCGATACACCAAAGGCCCACGTACGGCTTGAGGGTGCACATTCAACTTTCAGCTTCAGTTTAAATGTTTTCTAGTTTTGCATTTCGTACAGACATAGGCCTATCTCCTCGAAAAGGAATTGTTGTACATTTCGTTGTTCCAATTCCGTTGGCTCTTTTCTGTTCGGACGTATTCTTACTGTCAGCATACGTAACAAAAGAAACAAATTTGTTCATGACGTTGAAATTGTAAATTCTAAACCTGTCTAACAGCATCCATACAGGATGAATCCAATCAAACAGGAATATTCTATAAAGGAAATTCAATATTTGCTGGAGAATGATTTTATAGAGCCCAGTAAACGTTATTGTAGTTCACCATGCATACTTGTTCTAAAACCAGATAAAACTTTCCGTATGTGCACTGACTATTGTATTGATAAAATAGGGAATGCCAAGTATGTCACTAAATTTGACCTTCTGAAAGGATTTTGGCAGATTCCACTAACGGAAAGAGCAAAGGAAATCTCGGCATTTATGACTTCAGATGGACTTTCCCAATATAAAGTAATGCCATTCGGGATGGAAGGGTCACTAAGTACATTTCAACGTCTTAAGAATATGATCACCTCTGGTCTAGAAAATGTTGATGTCTATATAGATGACATCATCGTATTCAATGACACTTGGATAGAACATCTAGCAACAATTCGAAAATTCTTTGACAGACTCACTGATGCATATTTGACAGTTAATTTATCTAAAAGTGAGTTCTGCCAGGCTAGTGTGATTCTTTTAGGCATATTGTGGGACATGGACAAGTTAAACCAATAGATGCTCTTTCCCGTGTATAGTAATATATTCTATCATATACACTGTAATTTATACGAGTTCTTTTAACCTTTGGTGTAAATTGGTTTGTGGTAAAAAGAAAGTTTTATCATATAAACCTTTCTTTTCATTTTAATGGGGAAGGTGTTTCGTATATTTAAGTCATTTTTTTAAAAATTTGTTTGCTTGTCATATTAAAATTTGTCATTTTAAGTTGAAGATTCGTTCATTAGAGGAGGGGGGAATGACCTGTACTTTACAAACTAAACACCAGGTGTTGACTTTATTTCTGACCTGGCTTCAGAGTTGCAAACAAGCTTTTAAAATGATTGGATGGTTCCAAGGACATTATGGACCTTTGTATAAACGTCTTTCTGGTTTTAGTTGGTTCATACGGTGTATACGTGAGTTTTCGGACGTAAATGTGTTCTAAAAGATTCTAGAAGATCACGTGACCCCTTTCTTGTTTACGTAAAAGCAGGTATATAAATTATGTTTTGGATCGAGCTATTGAGTAGAAATTGGGCTGTTAGAATATTAAGTTGTGCCGTTTTGACTTACCATGTATTGGAAATTATTTCAATTCGTTTTGATTCAAAAGGATTTATTTTGTTAGTTAAGTGGAAAAGAAATGTCCTCATAGAATTTTATTAAGAAGAACTGACTTCATCAAGTGACATCGTCTTACATCTTGGATACTTCGCTGGAATTCGAACTTGGAATTATTTGGACATTTTATTTCCATGACGTTTGGCAATTTCTCTAGTGGATAATATTTCGAAATATTTTTGGATTAATTTTGGAATTGAGTCTTAAAAGCGTAAGTTTATTTTTTCTTTTCTGGAAAATATTTGTATTTGTAAATTGTTTAATAAGTTTTTACAAGCTTGTTTTTTTCACTCTTTCTATGTTGTTGTTTATTCGAGCCTAAGCATGTAACACTGGAGTGTATATCTTATTGACAAATATTGTGTATAGAGTACCTGTATAGGTATGTATCAATCAGTAATACGGCAGCGGTAAAGGCAAGACCACCGATGTCAATTCCGATTATGACTCCGTCTGAAATGCAGGAAAAAAGGAAACGATATATTCATAATTCAGACACACGCACAGACACATTCATACAAATATACATACATACAAATACATAAATACACACACACATATATATATATATATATATATATATATATATATATATATATATATATATATATATACTGCGTTAAAATAGGAATCTTTATCTGATTGAAATGTATTGTTGCACACATGTTCATATTAGGCAAAATGTTCGAGGGTAAAAATAATTACATGTTATATTTGCGGGAAGGAAAATCATTATAATTGGAATAATGATGAGTAAGTAAGAACTGCAAAGTTTAATTTAAGTCTAATTTAAGAACATACACTCTTATTTAAAATTGCATCTGCAGAAATGTTTTTATAATGGAGAATGGCTTGGATGCCCTCTTTCGCCATGTTTTATTTGTCAGGAAAGGCTTGTCAATATTATAAAATTGTGGACTTTCACTTTCAAAGTCACTCATGGTACTACAAAGAATTCATTCATTGAAGGTTTATTATTTGTTTTCAATTTCGAACATTATTCTTGTTACCCAATAATGCTCGAACTAATAAGTTAACAACATAATAATATGACTCCTGTTACACAGAGAAAAAGCCTCCTTGTTTTAAGTCACTTTTATATAATGATCGTTGATCTTAACATAAATAAATAAATAAATAAATAAATAAATAAATAAATAAATAAATAAATAAATAAATAAATAAATAAATAATAACTGAATAAGTACAGAGAGAAACTTTACTTTCAAAAAAAGACAATCCAAACAAAAGAGACAACGCGTTAGCTTCGGACGAAGTGAGAGCACAACTGCTAAAAACTGATGAGAAAGGAATATAATGACTGTTGACAAAAATCTTTAAAGACGGAATAACAAATCATATTATGGAGAATTATTAAACTTCCAAAGAAAGGAGAGTTGTCAAAGTTTAAAAAATGGATTGGCATCACTTTGTTTTCTCTCACCAGCATGGTGTTTAGCAAGATCGTCCGCAGAAAAATGGTGGATGCATCGATAGGACAAGTACATCAAACAAATCAGGCTCGCTGTTGACCTCAAATTTATACTCAGACGGATCTTGGAACAAAGTCAGACGTTCAGTGCACCTTTATAAGCCAACGTTGTTAACGTTGTGAACGTTTTTGATAACAGACATCCGGATTACTTGTGGAAACTATACAGAAAAAAACTATAAGCATAATAAGGATGATGTATAGCGAGAACTTTGCATTACGAAACTGCATGAGGAAGTCAGGTAAGATCCGAAGTGAAGCAGGAATTCATTTTTTTCTCCCCTTTTTGTATATTTTGCATTGACAGTATTATGAATAAATTAAACCAAACCCATCATCCAATAATTATAGATACACAGACGGAGGTGGATCAAATACGTGCTCCGAATACTCCCCCATCACTTCACATATTTTCCCTCCGAAAAACTCCCGTTGACAGAAGAAAGAGAGTCAGACCCAAATATTCATGAAGCAGGGAAGAAGAGAAGGCGATGGAGGCGCAAAGGTGAACCTTGGGACACCAGGAGAGATGTGCATCATTAAAACAAAGGTGTTCAGCTCTAAATGCAACCGTATTCGTTGATCCGAGTGATAGGATTGAATAACGTAATTTTATTTACTAATGGTTGCTCTTAACATCAATATACAAATAAACAGAGAGGGAGAGAGAGAGGGTCTTGAGAGGAAGAAGAAGCGATAATCGTTACCGTTTGCGTAATACGAAGAGGTATTCACGGACGTAGCTGCAGTTGTGGTAGCGATGTCATTTGAGCTGAGTTTGACGATAGTGTTTATGCGATTTTTGTTAGTTATTTTTGGAGTCATAGTCTCTCTGCAGGAATTCATTCGAATTGCAGTGGAAGGTCATGTTCTAAATGATGTCGTTGATTCTAAAGCATACTATATATATATATATATATATATATATATATATATATATATATATATCCTTATTAGTGCATTGAAGTTATTTTGAGATGTCAGATATGAAACAATCTTTAAATAGTAGCATTGTAATCTCTTGTGAAATTGAAGAATTCCCGAAATTAAGCTCTAAAATCATTAATTTAAGTAGATGTAACTTATTTATGTAAAACCTGCAAACTTCAATTGTTTATTCTTTTGAATGTGTTATTACAAAAGGCGAGAAAGAGACCATTCATTGATTTGACAATAAGTGTCCTTTATAAAGGATACTTTAAAGGAATGGTAAAAATGCTTTTATAAATTTAATTGAAAGAGTCTTTAAAACAGATATTCTTAATCCTCCTAAACGTTCAAAAATAAAATGTGTTAGCAACAACTACTGTCGGTATTAATTAGAGATGGTATCAGAGAGAGAGAGAGAGAGAGAGAGAGAGAGAGACTGTGAGACTGTGAGCCTCCCTTCTAATACTAAAGAAAACAATCATAAATACATTTTTAACGTTAGTTTGTATCAATATATTAACCAAAAGTAAGTGTATCAAATAAAAAGTAAAATATATCGAAATATTATGAAAGGTTTGAAAAAGGGAACTTTTATGACGAGATTCTCATTTTACCATCTCACATAGTTACTTTGGAACAATTGCCGTGTATAAAACTGATTGTAATCTTGCATTTATTTCGTACATTAAAAGTTACATTATTCTCATTCCATCCTTCGAATTGATGTTGACTTTGGCTCGACCAAACTTTGGACCAAGAGAGTGAGTCACTGGTATACACTTCAATGAATATACACCCTCTTTTGAAATCTTTCATTTGGTATTTAAATGAAAGACATTTTTTCTCCCGGATATAAATCAAATCCGGAAGTCAGAACTGATTGTTCCCTCGTTGATTTGAACGCAGTGACAGCATAGTTGACCTCTGAAATACAAATGCATATGTTGCTTAAAGTCTCGATAAATACATACAGTTTAGGACTGCACGAGGCAAGGTTAGAATCTGCATTAATGAAGTGGATATATTTACAAATGGATCGATCTATTCGGGTAATTTTGCCAAACTGTGGACCAAGAGTTTTCGTGATATGACTGCATATCAATACAGATACAATCCCTTTCAAAATCTTTCATTTGTAAATTAAATGAAAGACATTTCTATATTGGATATATATCTAACCCGGAAGTCAGAACTGATTGTTCTTTTGATTTAAACTCCATGACAGCAAATTTGACCTCTGAAATGCAACTGCATATGTTGCGTAAAGTTTTGTTAAAACACAGAGTTTAGGACTGCATGAGGCAAGGTCATAGAAAACATTAACAAAGTGGATATGTATGTATGTATGTATGTATGTATGTATGTATGTATGTATGTATGTATGTATGTATGTATGTATGTATGTATGTATGTATGTATGTATATATATATATATATATATATATATATATATATATATATATATATATTTATATATATCGACCATGTCGGCTAATTCTGCGAGTCGGGTAATTGTGCACAACGATACGACATTATGGAAACGTTGCAACACATGTTTTTGATCGAATATTCAAGTTATTTCAAGAAAGTGTACAAAAATATCCCACATTCCTGATCCACACATACTTACCGCAATTACACATGAAAATGTGATTGCTAAAAATCAACGCGAAGACCCACTCCATTACAGTCTACAACTTGTAACGCAGATGAAAATTATATAATTAAGTAAACTTTATTAGTGGATATACATAAAATGTTGTTTACCTTGAGCATGTATTCCAGCACTTGTTATTAAAAATGATGTTGAACTTGTTTCTTGAAGATTTTTATACTGATTATGTATGAATAAAATCCATCTATTTTAAATGTTTTGATTATATAACACCACCAATTTCCACATCACCAGACTTTTAGAACTAGAGTTTAGAGTTTAGAGTTTAACCTGAATTTCATTCGCTTATTTTCCACCATTTTGTCAGCTGCTGTTGCTCAATGGTTTTGGTTCAACTAGTACATAGCAGAAGACACGGGTATCATTTTTTAATGGCACTGTTAGCATCAACATTGTTAAAATCTTTCAAAGTTGTAAAACGTTCATATCTGTGTCAGTATATATGCCTAAAGTTTGCTACATTATTATGTTCTGGAGGAGAGTTTTCTGATTCAATCTTAATCAGCCTTGTAATATGGGTTTATATCACTCAGCTATCAAATGAGTATTGTCACGAAATAAATCCATGCTTTCAAATGAGGTGATCATGAAACTCTGTAGCGCACATTGCTGATCTAATTTTGGTTAATCTTTCGATATAGGCATATATATTTGAAGAGTTAATTAATGATTGAGGGTAATACTTATGAATGTGGTGATCTTTAATCTGATCTGCTGATTTTTTCGTCACCTTTTTAGCACAACCTTTGCTTTTGTTTTGATCCTGATCATAATATCCTTATAAGTTTACTTCAAATGATAACAGCATTGTAGATATGAAGTCTCTTTAAGCTTATGTATTTTGACCCTTTCTTCTACAGTGTTTGATTTATAGTCAAGAAGGTTAATGGATACCATGATTGGGATGGATACTCCAATCACTATTTAAAAAGTAGGTCATGATGAAGTGCTTTTCACATTCCCATGATATGTATCCGATTCATTGCAGAGTGTACTGATTCAGATATAGTGCAGCCGGGCCGTTTTAGTGTCATAGAGCATTCGTCTGGGTTGCTGGAGTTCGCGGGTTCAAACCCCGGATAATGTGACGTGATGCCACATGTAACAACATGATGCACCATTGATAGTGGTCACTAATAAGTGTCACAATGTATACATAGTAAGGTTCCGGTTCATATTATTAAAACTACATTACAAATAACACATAAAATGCGTTGTCAGTTATTTTGGTTCCTTTTTCGATTTCCGGTGATTTATAACACTATTCTAAATATCGGCCAATCTGGCAAGCATACACAAATAATTTTTTCGCCAGCCTGTAATTTACCCAATATTCATGTGCAACAATAAGTTACTTTTGTCTTGTTTTGGGCTGTTTAACCCATTCTATATAGTGACTGGTATGTGAATTTTTTTACTAAACGCTTTGCTGGCATTTTGCTTATATGCCTCAAACCGCTCTCTTTTACATATAGCTAACACACCTCACTACCCGCGTGAGCTCCGAGTCCCAAGGCTGTGGACATGGCCAGAGGCGGCGTTAAGAGTACGCGAAGCCTAGGTCCAACCATGACCGCGCGGGACCAGAGTATCGGTATCTTGATTGGTATGCTACTGCAAACACTGATCTAGTTTAGACTAGATCAACGTTAGCAATTTGGCCCTCGACTTTGTCAATAATTTGTTAAATTGCAAGTGTATTCTGAACGTCGACATCTTGGTAATAACTCGTTAGAGCTTGACAAACTCTTAAGGCAGACCCTAGGCCTGAAGCGCGGGGCCTGAGGCAGTCGTTCCACATGCCACCTCCAAACGCCGTTCATGGACACAGCAGTACAAGTTGGGTGGAATTCAGGGGACCCACTGCCGAAGAGAACATTTACAGATAAGGGCCTACTGGATAAATTACCTACGACCCACTTATTCTGTCCGCGGCCCTGCCAGTAACTTTATGCTGGATGGAGGTTCTTCCCTAACTTTTCTAGTGTTTTCCTCCACCAAATATACTGACGCAGTTTATAACCTGTCAGGTGTAGAAAATTAACATTATACCTCAATAAAACAAACAATAAACCCAGGCCCAGAAATAGGATGTTAATGGTCCAAGGCAGCGAGCGCGGGGCCCCAAGTAAAACAATTGGGTCGTTCGCCTTTGCACTAGGGCCTGCCCAGAATAAATCCTTCCCTCGGTCCACCCGCATACCGACTACTTACATACCATTTTTCTCAGTCATGTAGAGGAACCATTTATTAACTCATTTTCAATTTCGTTTAATACATATATCATTATTTGAGTTACAGGAAAGGATACGATAACATTAAATTAACTAAATGATGTATTATCTCAACGCAAACATTTAGACATTTCGCTTCTTGGACAAGAATTGTTAGATGAACAGTATTTGAAGGCAGAAAATAAGCGATGCATGGGTTATTAGTGAATATGCAAATTCGCAAATGGAAGAAACAAATAATCACATGGAATGTTCAAATTGGAGAAAATTCTTATCGACATGTTATGGTTACGCCAAATTCATCTTTTATTTGACTTTATCTACTCGTGTTCAGCAATCGAAATACAAATTGTGAACATGTTACATTACAAAGAATGCCAGCTGTTTCTAATATTACCCCTCCTGCTGCTACTACTACTTATAATGATAACAAAAATAAAACCAACGGTTACATTTGGTTTAGGCAATGATAAAACTCTGATCCTGAAGTCAAGCGTGTTGTGTTTGACACTTTTTGCGCATATGCATTTCGTTTTCTTTTTCCATTTCTTTTTTCAATGTTTTCTAAATGATAGTTAAATATTTGATAGCATGGATACTATTAACGGTAATAATGATAATATCATGATTTCTTTATTGTCAACTCAGGTTTTCGATGTCTTCGAAGCTATAGTTTAAGGAAACATTTCTTCGATCCTTGTATCATGTGCGTACCTAACTGTGATGATGGATTTATTTGGACCATGCAGCGACAAACATATTTAATTAAACAGTTTCAAAAGTCACTCAACACAAACGTAAAGGGACTTAACATTATTTTGTATATTATAAATATAGGAGGTTTTTCTGCCATTTAAATAGATTTGTTGATTTTCTGCCGTACGAAGACGACCTCTTTCAGTGGGATTAATACTTCAAACTGTATCGGTACATGCGTAATGATTTTCACAGAAAATTAATTATACATAGCTAACGTCGTTGGGTGTTTTGAAAATTGTAAAATTACCAAGCATATTGATTAAAATCTAAGTCCAGAAACAACTATATAAAGTGGACTTAAACTATATATATATATATATATATATATATATATATATATATATATATATATATATATATATATATATATATATTCTGGATGGTTTTCTGTGATTCAAACTTCTTTAGTGGTTCTTTGACGTACAAAATCGACTTCTATCAATGCCATATAAACACAATTATTTTCAGATAGTATGTACTATGCTTAGATATCCTCTTTGCCAGAAGTGTTAACGAAATACGCTCACTAATATCTTTATGATAAAATTACAAGCAATAGCGTTGGCCAAAGAAGAATAGAAACTACAATAACTGCTTGACCTAATCGCACAGTAGAGCTCCGATGTAAGCATAGACACCGATATATATATATATATATATATATATATATATATATATATATATATATATATATACGGCTAATTTTGAATGCATTGGAGTGCAAACGTTTTTGCCATATAATTTGCTGATTTAATAGCTTATCTCATTTTTATTGTAATGTATTCGCAATACACGTCCTCATGCTTGACGCGCATCCGCCGTTTTTATTTCCCATTTCATACGCCACCCATTTCTGGTTTTCGCATTGTATTTTCGCTTAAACCCTTCACCTTCACGTACTCTGCGATTTGGATAAATGAGACGTACCGGAAATTTCATCATTGTCTCGTCTATTTATGTCTATTAGTAAACTTGAATAGCCTTGATCTAAGTTGGACTCTATGGCAACTAAACAGCTTTTGTCAAGGCTAATATCCACACATCTGATTTGGGCCATTCTGTGATATAAGCAAAGAGAAGACTTCGTACTTATTCCACTGTTCATATTCGGTTATTCATGTAATTAAATAAATGTAAATATAATATACCAATGTCGCCCATGATATTAACGAAATCAACAGACTGTTGTTTAAGCAATTTACAAGTTAAAATCACCCCATCTAACCTGATAACGTTACAAAAGAATATATATATATATATATATATATATATATATATATATATATATATATATATGAAAGCGTGTGATTTCCATGTATTCAAGATGCACAAATGTAAATATTTTGATTAGAATTCTTACTACCAGCTAAAGAAGACAAATGTTTATGCTCCCTCTATTGCAATTTGATTTCGAAAGAACCATAGCTTTGACCTGTATCATATAGCACGTAATTTCTATCGTTAGCATACAAAATAGTTACACGCAGAAACTTGCAAAGTAGCTGTTGTGTGACAGCTTGTCCAGCGAAGATAGTACGTTTTCGACGTTATTGCTTACTGGCTCGGAGGCGTTCAGTTTCCAGCCAGAACTTTCCGTTGTATTGTTTCTCGTATCTAGTATTTTGAATGACTTTTAAAATGGTACGTCTCTACGTGCTATAGCCTATGGACTATATATGCTTTTCTGTGTTATATTTTAATAGACTACAAAATGTACTGGTCATAGTCTGAAACACTATATTTGCGAAACGAAATGAATATTTATCCTAAATAACAGCTACAATGACAAACACCAGAACGGCATTTCTATTTACTCCGTCTCTCATTTTTCTTTTTTGAATATCACGTTCATTAGTGTGCATGTTTAAAGGTTTCTTTTCAGACTCAGTGAACTCGTTATCTTTCATCTATAGATTCAAATGAACAAATTATATGTTCATTCACAAACATACTTAATCAACCGAAAACTGAAGTCACATGCATCGAGTCATACTTGAACTATCAGTAGCTTTTGTGAGTCATTGGGTGATTTTCGCATTGATATAAAACTAGTACAGTCTATTCAGATTGCATATCCACGTCAAAATAGCTACGTTGTAGCATATTTAACAATGTCCTCGATGTAATCTTCCCATGGAGGCCAAGGTTCACATTCTGGTTTTCATTATATTATATGATACATTGTTCAGCGTACTTTGGTCGTTTGAATCTGTAAACAGCAACTTGTTTGTCCTACAGTAACGTTTGTATACCATATGCACGCGTCCTAAGCATCATCGCTTAAATGTTGCTTTCTTTGTTTCCTCCTTTTAAATTGCTTGACAGTTTCACAATGTTGATGACGACACTGGACTGTTATACCATGGAAAGCATTTGCATAAATCATTCTGGTATTTATACTATAATCTGGAAGTGGTAAATGGTCACATTAATGTTACTCTGCCCTTGTTGGCGAGGATGAAAAGTTTGAATTTTCTTAACTGCATATAAGAGCAATTTAGGTCAAAATATCGCTGAGATTATAAACGGAAAGTGTATTGTACAATAATACACCATGACATGTGTCAAAAGCTGTTAATTTCCCGTCGATTACTTTAAACTTTGTTCTTGCCATATATTTACATCAATCTGTTTATGAATCTTCAGTATATACTATAACCTTTAATGTTTTTTTTTCTATATTTGTAGCTTTCATTAAATTGATAGTGTTAGTCATATCCTGTTTGATTGAATTCATCTTTCCTGACAACGTTGACTGTACTAAACGTTTGTGCTTATAGATAGCGCATTATTATGAAAGGATATGTTCTAATAAGTTTTCAGTAGGGCTATTTTATATTCTCATTATTATGCACATATGATGTAAAGAGAAGGAAGGACCCCTCATCGCATGATTTATTACCCTGAGAATAAGATAATCAATGTAACATAGACGACAACGGATGTTCACATTAACTAAGAAACTCAAGACAATAGACTGAAAATGAACAATTTACACTGTATTTCTGTGACTCATGTGAGGCACAAGAATGTATACGCGTGTTTCGTTTTTACAATTTACTTTCTATGTCTTTGTAATAAATGGAAGACATCAATACAAAGAAAAGAATGTGTGTCTGCCTGGTAATATGTTATTTGCCTTACCATTCACTGTGCTGCTTACAAATAAAGTTCTGATTCATCCAGTATTCAGTAGTACGTTGAATCATAAATATCTTATATGAGACAATATACCATTTTTGTATAATAATGTCATCGTAGAGAAACTTTGTTACTATGCATAACTCTTCCTGCCTTTAGAATGACGACAAAAATTCACTATAGCACGATTGGAAAGGAAAACGTGTTTTCTAGGTGCAAAAATACCAGAATGTAAGAGGAAAGTCTTAGTCCATATCAATACGTTAAAGACATCATATTAACTGACGGTAGGTTTGAATGTAATACAGTCCATGTTGGAAATCTGCATAACACATAACATGATGGGACCAACATGTATTTGTTTTCTGCAATTATCTATATAAGAACCATATTATTAAGATTACAATAGCAGTTGAATGGTGTTCCAAACTCATTGAATACGATACGTATTTGAAGGAAATGCCGACCATGTCCAAAATAATTATTTGGTGTTTTTCCTCAACAACTGATATTGTCAGGGATGGGTATATAAGCGGGCCAGATGAGAGGGTTAATCAAAGATACCTATACTGTAATTATCTCATTCTTTCGTCCTAATCATATATGCATAATTGTAACTATCTCATACCTTCTTCCTAATCATAGACAGCTACATTGTAACTATCGCATACCTTCTTCCTATACAAAGATATCTAATTGTAACTATCTCATACCATCTTCCTAATCATATATACCTAATTGTAAATATCCTATACCTTCTTTCTAATCACAGATACGTAATTGTAACTATCTCATACCTTCTTCCTATTCAAAGATATCTAATTGTAACTATCTCATGCCATCTTCCTAATCATACATACCTAATTGTAAATATCTCATACCTTCTTCCTCCTCATAACAACTAATTGTAACTATGTTATTCCTTCTTCTTAATCATATATACCTACATTGTATCTATCTAATTCCTTCTCTTTAATTATATATACCTAATTGTAACTATTTTATACCTTCTTCGTATTCAAAGATACCTAATTCTAACTATCTCATACCCTCTTTTAAATACCTACATTATAACTATCTCATTCCTTCTTCCTAATCATACCTACCCAATTGTAACTATCTCATTCCTTCGTCTTCATCATAGATACCTACATTGTAACTCGGTGCGCTGGAGTCAACAGTAAGCATTGACAGTATTGAGTGGGATGACAAAAAAAGTCCGCAATACTACGCTATTTATCCACAGATCAGCTACCAAACGAGAGCCAGTAAATATGTACCCATCATATTTGACAAGAAAACCCTTAGAATGATACATAAGAAAAGCTTATATTAATCGACCTCAACACAATATTAATTCCTACGCTGAAAAATTGTTCAGGATGTGCATATCTACTGATTCATTTCATTGCCCTTCTCCATATATATATATATCTTCGAGCCTCGTTAATCCGGTCTCCGTTTATCCGGAAACGTCGCTATCCGAACATAATTGAACAGGGACTCAATTCCTAAACGTTAATTTATTCCGTTAACAAACAAAACGCGGATCCGGAAATCAAAATCGGGGACCAACGTGTAACATTACAATAAGACTTGTCTCGATAATCCGGAAATAATCTGTCGAAATATAAGAAAATTCGAAAACCTCTGTATGAAAATACAGTAAGTAGAATAATACAAAAAACAAGAGTGAAGCTCTTGAGAATATATGGATACTATCAATGACTAAGTAGCGTGACCATATTTTAAACCAGCGATTTATAAAATAGGAACGTCAATCATTAGTAACGATAACAGCTGTAAAATACGACTATATAAAAATGATTCAATTAACACATATTCACTGCGATCGAATGTGACCGGATTAACGAAGCTACACAGTATATATATATATATATATATATATATATATATATATATATATATATATATATATATATATATATATATATGGATCAGGTGAAATATATATAGTATTTACATAGGGAAAGAAAACTAATTTATTATTATTATATACTAGCCTTGCACACGAATATAAATGTATAAGATTAAATTCACTCTCCCTCACCAGTCGGCACATTTTCGTACATTCACCACACTTTTTAGCCTGATTATATAAATATACTATACTTGAATTAAGAAAGCTGTATTAGGATAACTTAATATGTAGGCTCTTTTGTAAACTCTTTGTTTGTTCATCTTGTCATGGAGGTGAGGGAAATACCTTCAGGTGTCGCAAACGGTGAATGGTAAAATTTCTTTATCAAAGATTACTTTCCATGTCTTAAATGTAAGGCTGTTTATAAATACTTGTTCTAGCCCACAAAGTACTTGATTGTGTTGCTGCATGCACAACGTGTGGGGGCACACACAAGCTAGCTTCTCTTGTCACCACTCCGGTGGCCTAAGTGGTGTGTATCAAGCTCGGATGATAGAGGTCGTGGGTTCGTGTCAAACACGTATACAAATGTGTTTTTTGACAGTTACTTCAAAAGTTGCTCTATCTGAAGAGGTTAGCTTGGAACCAGTCGGCCTGGTATCAGATGTTATTACTGGGTGGCCATGTTGCTACGTGTCTGCGGCATGATACATCAGTGAAAGAAAGTTTTAGAAACTAAAACACTGCAGACATCATTACTAAACTTGGTTAAGCTAGGTTAAAGATCGAAATTGCACACACACACACATTGCATGATAGAAAATCTTGGTTTCATGAAAAAATATAATAACGAATTTCGTAATATGTAACATATATAAATGAAGAACTTGAACTGTTTTCGTCAGTAATATTGAGAGAGAGAGAGAGAGAGAGAGAGAGAGAGAGAGAGAGAGAGAGAGAGAGAGAGAGAGAGAGAGAGACCAGAATGAAATAAGCAGTCGTAAATTTTGTTGCTAATTTAATGTGTCATCTAATTGATCACATCACAAAATAACGAGAAATGGAAGTTAAAAAACAAATGAATAAATAAAATTGTTTCAACAAACACCTGTCATGCCGATATCAAACAATTTCCTGAATCAGTTAGTGAAGTGTTTGCAGTGAGGTCAGAAATATATTGGGAATCGCAAACCATTCAGTAAGGAAGATTATAATGTCAACTGAATGCTTGGATCGGTCCTACAAAACGGATGCGAGTTGCGCATAACAATATGTCCGCAATAGTTGCCAATTGGCAATAATAACGAAAAATGTCCATAAGTACTATTTTACATCTTGAATGTCCTCCAAATGTTCTTTCCAATTTATTACAATTAAATTAGGATTATATTGGGTTCAAAAAATTAATTCCACACCGAGTCTGTGCTGCAAACTAGAGTACACTTTTAACCACAAATCTCATATAAAAAGGGAATTTACTGCAATTGCCTTGCAAAATTATTTAATTCTGCACCTTTGATAAACGTTCAGTTAAAATATTTTCATAATTTTCAAATGCATGATTCCATAATATCAATTGCAAAACAAACATATATTTTTTTTGGAAGCCAAGGTCACCCTTTGGAGTTAACTTGCACATAACGACATCGACTGCAGTATTTGGAGTCAGTTAAACCAATTATGAAAGGCGACCTTAATTGGATGGAAGGTATAACAACAATTCATAAATTGCAAAACAACGTGATATGTTCTTGAAGACATAATCACTCAGTATGTACACATAATATCAATTGTAATAAGAATAACTGACATTTAATTTGCAAACGAATGACAACCTTGATACCAAGTTCAAAAGTCGAATGGCGCTTATATGTGCAAATGCGTGTTGCTATTGCATATTTGTTTACGTATGGTTGTGTATATTTCTTTGAGTGGATTGTTTTATTGTTAAGCAGAAAGTACTCAAGAAAATCACAAAAGCAAAATCTATATGTAAAATGAAAACGTTTGTAGCATAGGTGAGGAAGATTTGTGTCTGTTTTATGTTTAAGGACCGCTCTGAGGCATAGTTGTTAGAGCCTCTACCACGGATGCGAGAGATCGCGGGTTAGATCCCCGGTGTAGTCACAGCAAAGACTAACAAAGATGCGACTAGTAACACAAGAAAACCTTGTTTTAAAGTTGATTAAAATTAATAATATTTTGGAATTATTGAGAACTAGGTGTTTTCAAATAAATTATATTCTAGTTGATAAGTAAATTCCAATGTTAAAACGATTTCATGCGTGCTGTACAAAACATTTGCGTGTGAAAACGTGTTTTTTTCCTAATAATGATTATGCGCAAATATAACACACTACAAGGTACGTGAAATCTACTGGCAATTCGAGATTTAAAAAACCAAAGGCAGAAATGCATATTAAGAGTGTAGATATTTCCTCCTGTTTTGAGGCTTATATAGTTGAATAAAAAAATCCTGTTTTATTCCTAGCTTGTGCTGTTACCAGAGCTATAGTGAAGAAAGGTCTTGAGAATGATTGTGATAACAAAAGTATTCCTGTAGCTGACACATGTGCTGGCCAGATTCTTGATGAGGTGACTATCACTCCTTGTTTGGACCAATCAGAAGGTATTTACCACAATTATCCTCTTTTAACTACTCATTCTCTTATTCTAATCAGGTTGATAAACGACAATCACTTTTCGTCGAACAGGATAAAGATCATGTGATATCAACCGTACGTTTCAAAGGGTCATTACTGAAATTTAAATATCTGATGTATTATCTATTATTTCATTAATACTGAAATTCTTATGAGTAACTGGAGAAGTATCGAGGTATCTGCTGGTGATGAGTGGGCAGTGAACTATCAAACTGTATTTGAAAAATATCACATACAGTAGATACTTAGCATGGCTGGTCATTTATGGATTAATACGACTTATCACAAGCTCGTGACTCACTTTTATAGGTCCAAAATAATAAGTGATATTTGTAAATTATGAACACCTCGTCATAAATGTAAAATGGTAGGACAACCCAATCAAATGATACCCAAGACTCATATGCAACCATTTACTACATTTGATGAGCCATTTAGTAGAATTATGATAGATTGTGTTGGTCCCTTACCTAAAACAAAGCCAGGTAATAAATTCTGTTGAAAATTATGAGTGCGTCAACAAGGATTCTGAAAGCAATTCCATTAAGTGATTTTAAATCAGAAGCATTAGTTAAGATGTGATAAAGTTTTTTTCTTTACTCAATTCGTCCATACTGAATCTGTTCAATCGGTTCAATCGTAAAGTTGTAGGTACTGAACTTTCCAGCCTTATATGCTTGAATTTGGTATCCAGCGATTAAGGTTAAAATGAAATTATGATTTGAGAGAACTACAATGGAAAGAACGCTTGAGTCTGACAATGGAGTCCTGACTCTCTTGCTCACTCTTCAGAATGTTCTTCAGATGATATTATACTGCCCTTACAAAGATAAGAAGAAATTAATGAGTTAAATTATAATATCAGTGCTCCTATGATCTAATTAATTATCGAAGTAGGAGTATTTTGAAAGAGATAACCATGTTAAACATGCAATTTAGTTAGTATTATCTGACCAATGCACGGACTATTTAAGTGAAGGAATATCATCGGATTATATTGATACTGGAAAGACAAATCATCGGAATTCAGAAATTGTGAACCAAATCTTGTGAATTCAGAAATTACAAAAGATCTAGACAAAATATTTTTACCTTTGGAAGAGCAAGAAAGAAATGAACTGAAACAGTTATTAATTTAAAATGAGCACTTGTTTCCAGATGTTCCTACAATGACAAACAAAACTTTTCATGACTTTGGTAAACGTAGATTACATACCTATGAAACTACATTCGTACAGAACTTACCCCTCTCAACAAGGATAGTTGAAAAATGAAATTAAGTACTTGCTGAAGAACGATTTCATAGAGCCCAGTAATAGTGACTGAAGTTCAGTGTGCATATTTGTTCTAAAACCATTTGAAAGTATCCGCATGTGTGCCTATTATAAGAAGGTTAATAGTGTGAGACATACAGATCAATTTCCTTTACCAAGAATCGATTACTATTTATAAGAAGGGGATTTTGGCAAATTCCACTAATAGAAAGAACAAAAGAAATTTCGGCCTTCGTGACTCAGATGGACTTTACTAGTGTAGAGAATTCCGTTTGGGATGACAGGGTCGCCATATAACTTTCAATATCTTATGAATATGATCACCTCTGGTCTAGATAATTGTGATGCTTACATTGATGATGTTATCTGCAACGGCACATTAAAAGACAATTTAGCAACAATTTGGAAAAACATTGACACACTCACCGATGCAACTTTGATAATTAAGTTATCTAAAAGTGAGTTCTGAGGTGTTAGTGTAACATGTTGTAGATATATCGCTGGACATGGACAAGGTCAACCTATAGATGCTATGGTAATGGTTATATGTGAATTCCATGTGCCTGTTAATGAATATTTTTAGCCACTAAGGTGGAGATTATTGTTACAGGAGTATAATCTTCATATCATGCACATCAAGGGAAAATATACTTTAATATCAGATGCACTTTCCCGTTTATAGAAATGAATTATTTCATGTACACGTTTTGTAATTCATAAGATTACTTCTTAAACCTGACATATAATTATTGGTAAACAGAAAGCTTTATCATATAAATCTTTCTTTATTATGTTTTTTTGTTTAAAATACATATTCCTGATATAATATATATTTAATTGTTTGTCAGTTTTAAATAATTTCTAATTTTCATTGGATGTTATTGAAATGTAAATTCGGTGTTACTACGGATGATGATGTTTTATAAAACTGGTTGGTCTGAGTTATTCTTTGGTAAGATAGTAATGTTGACCTAGATCCTGACCATGATTTAAGGTTAGTGGAAGCTACGTAAACAGGTTTTATTCTAATTTTAACATGATTGGTTGTTGTCATGGCCAAGATAGGACTGGTGAATTAAAAAGTAAACAACCTTTTTTCTTAAAGCAAAAATGATTTGGTTCTTGTTTGATGCAATATAAGCTTTGTTTCGCTGAAATATTGCTAGTTTTGAGCTTTTGCATTGGATATTAAGTCATTTAATTTAGTTGTAGCCAATTATTTAATCCATTGGAAAGTTCCTTCAATTTTGGAGGGGTCATTTCTCTATTAGGATATACTCTGGTTCTTCGTTTTTATACACTCTCTCCATAATAGTATTGTCTCTTCCAGATGCGACCCTGGTAATTTGGTCGTAATTGTCCTGACTGTGCACTACGTTAAGAGTTTCATATAAGCCCGTGTTGTTCATGGATATGTTTGTTCCAGAGCTCGACTGTTTTTTTTCTTCTGAAAGAGGAAAGTAAACAGTGAGAGATATTCAAAATCGACGCATATATCGTTACGTATAGTTCTTTTTCAATATAAGTCCTCGCTCAATGTATTGAAAGTCCTTGTAATTGTCTGTGTACACTGATGGTCAGTATATACCTGACATATTCCATCAATGTGCCTATAACGTTTTCGATAGAACAATACTATGTGTGAAATATTTTCGTTATGGAGAGGAAATACATCTATAAGTTATTTGTTATTAACTCAAAATATTACCATAATTTGATATATTGGATTAATTATTATTATTATTATTATTATTATTATTATTATTATTATTATTATTATTATTCTTACAAATTATATCATAACAATCAGTCAGTAAATTCGTACTTCCATCCGTTAGAGGATTAAAATATAGGAATTAAAGAGAGAGAGAGAGAGAGAGAGAGAGAGAGAGAGAGAGAGAGAGAGAGAGAGAGAGAGAGAGAGAGAGAGAGAGAGACACAGATGCCTGTTAAATGTTAAGTATAGTATTGCTGCGTTCTAGATAACTAATACTAGTGGCAAACTGGAATTTAGTTTATTTCGCTTTTAATTGGAAACTAATCAACCTGAAGGTGTTGCTATTTTATCAGTCAATAATGTTTAAGTATCGACTAAAATCCCAATTCCTGCATACAGTAGTATACTTAAAACTATTTATAATTGCTATAACAAATCAACATACGTTCCTTTTGCCATACCTGCAGTAGTATACTGATGCCACAAGCACCACAATCATCACGTTTCCGAACACAAGAATACTTCCGATATCTATGACTGTATGATCTGCAAATCATATATATATATATATATATATATATATATATATATATATATATATATATATATATATATATATATATATATATATATATATAACGCGGTAGTCTTGATACTTCTAACATAATTTCAATCATACATTAGTGGTATTTCACCGTTATGTTTGATGCAAAGTCTGAACTTCTAAATGCCTTATCTTTGCTTATTACGAATGGATAGATCCAAGATCTCCAATGGATCCAATCGTATTGTACTAAACAACTCTAGCAATAAATTACAATAATAAATCGTGATATTTATCAAATATTTCTCTTAAGTTCTGGACAAAGTATTCTTCAGTTCCCATTTGCCAGCTTCTGTGGAAGGCTTCAATGAACCATTTTATAAATATCGCAAGTATAATGTGGTTTCTGGTTGTTATCAATAAAACTTAGTGACACCGGGATTGTATTCCACCACATTAACTAGGCGCCATATATAGCCTATCATATGATGAAAGTTGGCACTAAACCTAGACAAAGCGATTCAAACTAATTTAAAAAGAATTATTATAAAATATTTTCAACGTTAAATTAGCTTCATCTTGTTGCCATTTTCACATCATCAACCTATTTGTCAACTGATACCACAAATCAATTAGCACATCTACTTTCCACTACTCCGTCTGCTTGGTTGAATCTGTAATTCGATATGAAACGTGTTCAAATGTTGCAGAAAATATTCATATTAATAACAAGGAATTTACATCTCATAGTGAACAATCGTGTATGTTTGAAGTGTTTATGTAAACTTTGACAATGTTCAACCTCAGTTTATCTCTTCTAAAATCCCCTGGCATGGTACATGACCTTTCAGCAAAGAAAAACACAGATATCGGGCATGACGAAGCATTACATACTCAAACATTCATTTCACCAGTATGTACGAACGAAGAAGTGTATCGGTCACCGCAAGTCAAACAAAATATACTATTAGATGGAATAAACATGTAACGTTCATTTGGAATACTGCCCGTTAAATAAATTACGAGCAATCAAGTGTGACTAATATGTTTAATCAATTACATGAGTAAATGCAATAAGAGGAATTTAGTTTTGAAAATCGGATGATAATTTGAATCGCTAACTATGTTATTATTTGTAGAATAGTAAATGAGTCACGTTGTAGTTAGTAACGAAGCTTCAGATATAAACTGAGCAGCAAGATAGATAACGAAAGAGAAATGATGAAAAAGACGAGGAAAAATAAAAAGAGAACAAGATATAGCATTGTGATGTTTAAAAATGCCCAAAGACTGTCATACCAGTAGCAATCACGAACTTTATCAATCAAAACGAACCTAAACATTATGTGACCGCTTTCGTTTGTAAACGAGCAGAAATTAAATTTTCAAATCAACGTCAACAGCAGTATCATAACGAATGATCACTAATTATATTGTATTAAGAAATAGATTAGCTGTAAGATAAACATATGTTCTTGTCAATG
>JARLTB010000142.1:14625000-14670000 GCA_030141615.1 Unio pictorum | reverse complement strand
ATCTTTGACCTGCTATAAAATTATATCAGGTGATTTATTGTATTTAAAAAATGTTCAGGCTAATTTAGATAAGTCTAAAATGACAAAATTGTAGCGAAAGCTAAAGTCAAACTAAATGTCTACTTATTTAACGTAAAATATATGTATCAAAATAATTATCACTAACTTACCTTCTTCTTATCATTATTAATAAATACAATATCAATCCCAATTTTAGATTAATAGATGTATGTATGTATGGATGAATAGGTGTATCTTCGTGCAATATAACCTATTTGATGCAAGATATTTTTATGAGGTTTAACCAACAATATAGGTTATACGTGACGGAGAGTATTACTAGTGGAGACAGAACCCACGAACATCCCAGAAAGAACTAACTTCCCATGGAAAGATACCAGACATTTTTATAACTTACACACATTGGACGAGAAATGGCATTGCTCCATATCGGGGATCGATGAAGACTACTCGGTTACTAGGGGTCCCTTAATGCAAGAAATCCTCATGTCAATTACAATTATTTAATTGATCATTTTCTCAGAAAAACATTGACAATGATATTTTAAATATTGATACTTTCAAAAAGCTCGTATAGGTACAAAAACCATCTTCATATACTATTGGATACATAAATATAACAGCTAAGGCATCTAAACTGCTGGACTTTTTAAATCTTTTCTCAGGTATAATGAAGGTACATTTTCGACAACCGCTAATTTAGAAATAATGTGAATCACATACCATACAACGATAGGGGCTATACTAGAGGGACGGACATTACATAATGGAAATTATATGAGTAGTTGGAGCCTGTTTTAATTTGAATAAAGTTTGGAGGAAATTTATTAATGTATTTCCATAATAATCTGTATATGTTGATTTATTTATGACAGGGCCCTTACCTATTGTTCTTCATATACCCCCTAAGCACACAAAAATCTCAACAAATCTGAAGTAAACAATAGCCTAGCATAAGAACATATACCTACCTAATTTTATCCATCTAATTACTTCTTCGTAATCATACCTACCTAATTGTAACCATCTCATTCCATCTTCATAATCATATATACCTAATTGTAACTATCTCATTCTTTCTTCCTAATCATACCCACCAAATTGTAACTATTTCATTCCTTCTTCCTAATCATACCTACCTAATTGTAACTATCTCATACCTTCTTCCAAATCATATATACCTATTTATAAATATCTGATAACTTCTTCCGAATCATAGATATCCAATTGTAACCACCTGATACCTTCTTCCCAATCTCACCCACCTAATTGTAACTATCTCATTTCGTCTTCCTAATCAAATCAACCTAACCGTAACCATCTCATTCGTTCATTCGAATCATACCATCCTACTTGTAACTATCTCATTGCTTCTTCCTAACCAAACCTACCTAATTGTAATCATCTCATTCCTTCTTCCTAATCATATAACCTAATTATAACTATTTAATTTCTTCTTCCTAATCATACCTATCTAATTGTAACCATTCTTTCTAATCATACCTACCTAATTGTATCTATGCGACTCCTTCTTCCGACTCATACGTACCTAATTCTAACTAATTCCTTCGTCCTAATCATACCCACCTAAATGAACGTATATCGGTTCTTCTTCCGAATCATAAATACCTTATTGTAACCATCTTATTCCTTCTTCTTAATCATTCGTACCAGATTTTAACTATCTCATACCTTCTTACTAATTATACCTAATTGTAACTATCTCAATCCTTTTTCCAAACCATAACTACCTAATTCTAACTATCTCATTCCTTCTTCCTAATTTTACCTAGCTATTTGTAACTATCTAATTCCTTTTTCCTTATCACACCTACCTAATTGTAACTATTGTATTTCTTTTTCCTCATGATACCAACCTGATTGTAATGATCTCATTCGGTCTACCTAATCATACCTAATAAATTGTAATTATCTCATTCCTTCTTCCTAATCATACCTATCATATGCAACCAACTCATTTCTTCTTTATAATCATACGTACCTAATTGTAACCATCTCATTATTTCTTCCTTATCATCTATCTAATTGTAACCATCGAAATACTTCTTCCTAATCATAAATACCTAATTTAAACGATTTCATTTCTTTTTCCCATTCATACCTACCTAATTGTAACCATCTCATCCCTTCTTCATAATCATAGGACCTAATTGTAACTGATACTTTCTTCCTAATCATACCTACCTAATTGTAATTGTCTCATTCCCTTTTTCTAATCATACAAACCTATATGTACACATCTAATTCGTTCTTTCCAATCATACCTACCCAATTGTAACCATCGCATTCCTTCGTTATAATCATACCTACGTACTTGTAACCATCTAATTCATTCGTAATAATCATACCTACCTAATTTTAACTATCTAATACCTTCTTCCGAATCATACCTACCTAATTGAAACTCTCTCATACCTTCTTTCGAGTCATACGTACCTAATTGTAACTGTCTATAATAATTTAATTTCTTCTTCCTAATCATACCTACCTAATTGCAACTATCTCATTCCCTCTTCATAATCATACCTACCTAATTGAAACTATCTGATTCCTTCTTCGTAATCATATATACCTAATTGTAACTATATTATTATTTCCTCCTGATCGTACCTACCTAATTGTAAGTATCTCATTCCTTCTTCCTAATCAAACGGCTCCATTGGCAGAGTGGTTAGAGTGTCCGCCGCAGAAGCGGGAGGTCGTGGGTTCGATCCCCGTCCGAGTCGTCATACTAAAGACTTTGAAAAATGGTACAAACAGCTGCACACAGCATTAAGAGGTTAGTGTTAGGACTGGTCGGCCTGGTGTCAGGATAATGTTGCTGAGTGGCACATCATCCTACATGTCTGCGGCATAATGCCCCAGTGCTAGACATCACAATAAACTGCCTCACTTCAGAACCGTAGCGATATGACTGAAACATTGTTTAAGGTAAGTTAAAATCCTAATCAAACAAACAAACAAACAAATCTTCCTAATCATAGATATTTAATTGTAACTATCTCTTACCTTTTATCTAATCATTGATCCCTACATTGTATCTCAGTGCGCTGGCGTAGACAGTAAGGATTGAGTCGGATGACGACAGATCAAAATACCTCTCTTTTGTCCATACAGACGAGCTACCGAGCAAGACACAGTAATATACACCCACCATATTTGACAAGGAAACCCTTAGCAACGATAGTTAACAAAGGTTTATTTTATTTTACCTCAGTTCAAAATCAATGCCAACGCGGACAAATTGGTAAGGATGTGCAAATCTACTGATTCATTTTAATGACCTACCCGATATCTATCTATCTATCTATAGATATATAGATCAGCTAAAATATCTTGAGTATTTACATATTTTATCATATACTAACTTTGCTCAAGAATATAAATTTATAAGATTAAACTCATTCTCCGTCACCAGTCCGACCATTTTCGTAAAATCGTCTTTCTTTTTAGCTTGATTATATAAATATACCTGAATTGAGAAAGCTGTTGATTGCGTTGACCTAATATGTAAAATGAATGTATGACCCAATCGGAAAGCAATGCACGTAAAATTTAGCAGTTTTGTCGTGTTGTCAAGGAAGTTATAGAAATACCTTCAGAGATGCTCAAACGGCGTTTGGTAAAATTTCTTTATCAAAGATTACTTTCAATGTCCTAAATGAAAGGATGTTCATACATATTTGTTCTAACTCACAAAGTACTTGTTATATACTAGTGTGTGATTATATTTATATGTATATGTATATGGAGAGACAGATACACGGACAGAAAGAAATAAGCAGTCGCAATTTATGTTACAAATTTAATGAATCATCTAATCATAATATCACAAAATAACGAGAAATGGAAGTAATAAAACAAATGAATAAACAATTTTTTTTGTTTTATAAAAACACCATTTTCTTACAGATATGAAACAATTTCCTGAATCAGTTCGAACAATACACATTGACGAATATAAACGAGCAAAGAGACTTCAAAGAAAACAGATCAAATTATTAAAGGTTCGACAAATAAATTTACATTTAATTTTGCAACGAATGACAACCGTGATACCAAGTTCAAAAGTCAGAAGGCGGTTCTATGTGCAAATGCTTGTTGCTATATTTGTTTACGTATGGTTTGTGCATTCATTTTGGATTTTATAATTTCTCGTTTAGTAGATTCTTTAATTAGTTAGCAGAAAGTACTCATGGAAATCACACAAGCAAAATCTATATGTAAAATGAAAAGGTGTGTAGCATTGGCAAGGAAGATTTGAGCCTGTTTTATGACAGCTTCTATCGCATAGTTGTTAGATCGTCCGGCGCGGATTCGAGAGAGCGCGAGTTCGAACCCCGTTGCGTCATAGCAGATACTACAGATACTAACAAAGATGCGACTAGCAATGCACATAAACATTGATATAAAGTTGGTTAATTTTTTTTTATATTTTTGAATTGAGAACTAGGTGTATTCAAGTAAATTATATTCTAGTTAATAAGTAAATTCCAATGTCTAAACGGTTTCATGGGTGCTTTACAAAGCATTTGCGTATGAAAATGTATTTTTGCTAATTATGAAGATAACTCACTACAATAACATGACTTTACAACAACCTCAGGTGCTGAAATGCATATATATATATATATATATATATATATATATTATTTAACATATATTTAATAGTTTTTTCTCAGTTTTAAATCCGACCCCTTTTAAAATCGTAAGGGACACAAGAGCTTCTCAGAGTATTTTATTGTCAGGTACATTGCGTTTTTCTCAGACGTCTTCTTCTAATGAGTCTTCTTTTTCAGGGAGTAGAGTGCGGCTTTGTTACTGTTCCTCTCCATACTGCAAAGTGAACATCAGACATAGTCTCAGGACACGTGACAGTCGGAACAGTCACTGTGTTCCTCATAGAGGGCATTCGTTTATTACTACGCAACGACCTAGCTGGAGACATGGTTGTGGTTAATCCACTTGTAACGGACAACCCATGTTTGCATCGTAAAGTCGATCCAAATGATAACAAATTGCCTGAATTACCAGACCTATTGCAACGAAAGCTATTGAGAATGATTCTGATCAGAAAAGTATTAATTAAAGTGAAACATGTATTGGTCAGGCTTTTTATGACGTCACTTTCACTCCTTCGTTGGACCAATCATAATGTATTGAGCACAAGTATCCATTTTTAACTACGCATTCTCTTTATTCTAATCAGGGTGATACGCGTCAATCGCTTGTCGTTGAATAGGAAAAAGAGCATGAGATCTCCCATATGTTTCAAAGGGCCATTACTGAAATTGACGCATCGGAAGTACCTATCTGATATTTGATTAAAACTGGAATTCTTATGAGAGATTGGAGGCGTCTTGAGGTATCTGCTGGTGATGAGTGGTCAGTGAACTATCAAACTGTATTTGAAAAAACATCACATAGGGAACATACTTAGCCTGGCCCACGAAACTCCATTAACTGGTCATTTAGGGATTAATAAGACTTATTACATGCTCTTGACTCACTTTAATGGGCCCAAAATAAAACGTGGTGTTTGTAAATTATGCAACTCTTTTCATACATGTCAAATGGTAGGAAAACCCAGTCAGAAGATAACCAAAGAACATCTGGAACCGTTTCCTGCATTTAACGAACCATTTAGCAGAATTATGGTAGATTGTGTTGGTCCCATACCAATGACTACGTCAGATAACGAATACATACTGACCAGTATATATGCGTCAACAACTCTTCCAGAGGCAATTCCATTGACTAATTTTAATATAAAACATTAGTAAAGAGTTGATAATGTTTTTTTCATTCCTCAATTTGGCCATCTTAAATCTGTCAAATAGGTGCAAACGTCAAATTGTAGGTATTGAACTCTCCAGCGTTATATCACTGATTTTGACATTCAACGATTTAGGTTAAACCTTTAGACAAGTTAATCCTTTAGATGTTAAAGTAAAGGTAATATGTGACTTCCATGTGCCTGTAATGTAATGTAATATTTATATCAGGCACATCAGGGGAAAATATACTTTAATAGCTGATGCACTTTCCCGTTTGTAGAAATGTATTAATTCATGTACACTAATTGTAATTCATAAGAGTACTTCTTAAACCTGACGTATAAGTAATGTATGGTAAACAGGAAAATTTACATATAAATCTTTCTTTTTATGGTGTGTGTGTGTATTACGTATGCCTAATATAATATATACTTGTTTTTCAGTTTTAAATAATTTATGTTTTACATTGGATGCTATTTTAATGTAAATTCGTTGTTACTACGGATGATGATATTTTAGAAAACTGGTTGGTCTGAGTTATTCTTGGGTAAGCTGGTAATGTTGACCCAGATCCTGACCTTGATTTAAGGTTAGTGGAAGCCACGTAAACAGGTTTTATTTTAATTTTAAAATGATTGGTTGTTGTCATGACTTAGATAGAACTAGTAAATTGAAACGTAAAAATGATTTGGTTCTTGTTTGATGTAATATAAGCTTTGTTTCACTGAAATATAGTTAGTTTTGAGCTTTTGCATCTAACATTAAGTCATTTGCTTTTGTTGTAGAATGTTATTTAATCCATGTAAAAGTTCCTTTAGTCCAATTGGATTTTAAATAAGTAATTTGTATTTCGGGAAATATTTGATATGCTCATATGTAATTCTTTGGCAAAGACAGTTTATCAAAATATTATTCGGATTTCAAACACCAGAGTGTTAAATACTGTGGTTCTATAAGGACCTTTAGACAAGCACAACACAGACATCGGCATACACCATCGACTTCCATTACGAAATTTCCATCAGTACTCGAACATAAAACTATTAGAACATTTGATTACTAGGACTTTTGCAACGTAATTTATATACTAATATATATCATATGTTCGTGAAGTTTGTGTGGGATCACTCTATTACTCGGAGATACTCTGGTTCTTCGTTGTTATACACTCTGTTCATCATATTATTTTCTCTTCCAGATGTGACCCTGCTAATTTGGTCGTAATTGTCCTGACTGAACACTACGTTAAGAGTTTCATATATGCCCGTGTTGTTCATGGATATGTTTGTTCCAGAGTTCGACTGTTTTTTTATTCTGAAAGAGGAAGGTAAACAGTGAGAGATATTCATAATCGACGCATATATCGCTACGTATGGTTGTTTTTCAATAGAATTCCTCGCTCAAGGTATTGAAAGTCCTTGTAATTTCCTGTGTACACTGATTTTCAGTATATACCACACATTTTCCATCAATGTGTATATAACGTTTCCAATATAAAAATACTATGTGTAAAGTATGTTCGTTATGGAGAGGAAATACATCTACAAGTTATTTGTTATTAACACAAAATACATCCCAAATTTGATATATTGGATTTATTATTATTATTATTATTATTATTATTATTATTTCAATTTATATCATAACACTCAGTGAGTAAATTCGTACATCCATCCATTGTACTATTAGACTATTGGAAATAAGGAAAGAGATAGAGACAGAGAGAGATAAAGAGACAGAGAGACAGGCAGAGAGACAGCTGTTTGATTTTAAGTCTAGTATTGCTACATACTAAATTATCAATACTAGTGGAACATAGCAATTTAGCGTGTTTCGCTTTTAAAGAGAAATTAATTAACCTGCTGGTGTTGCTATTTTTCCAGTCAATATTGTTTAAATATGCACCTAAATCACTTCAACAAACCATTATAGATGTAATGTCAAATCAATCATACTGACAACCAGAAGGATTTACTGATTAATTACTTCCTTACTCCCACGTCCTTGTTGAGGATTTAAACCCAATTCATGCATACATTAGTATCCTTAACAAATAAGGCCTTAACGCATTGATAATTGCTATAACACATTAACATGTTTTAATTGTTCCATACCTGCAGTAACATATTGCTACAAGCACCACAATCACCACAGCTGCAACCACAACTGCAACCACAGTAATACTTCCAATACCTATAATGTTATGATCTGCAAATCACACACACACACACACACACACACACACATGAACTTTAAGACCCTTAGGTTTCGCAGAACCACGGTTGAAAAACACTGAGTTACAATAATATATCTTCATATTCTTGAAATGTTTCTCTTAAACTCTTTCCTACTGATTCTTCAGTTCCCGTTTGCCAGCTTCTCTGGAATGATTCAATGAACCATTTAATACGTATCGCTAGTATACTGTGGCTTCTAGGTGTTAGCAATAAAACGTATTGACACCTGGTTTGTTTTCTACCACATTAACTAGCACCATATATATCCTATCCTATGATGAAAGGTGGCAATAAACCTAGACAAAATAATTAAAACTAATTTGGAAATAATTAAGATCAACTATTTTCAACTTTAAATTATCTTCACTTTTTGAAATTTTTATATCATCATCTTTTTTGTCAATTGACACCACAAAGCAATTAACACATCTACGTTCCTGTACTTCATCTATAGGTTCAATATGTAACTCAATGTTAAACATAGTCAAATGTTGCAGAAATTGTTCATTTTCAAAAACAAAGAGTTTGCATCTCATAGTCTGGAGATACCAATCGTGTACGGTTGAAGTGATTATATAAACTTTGGAAATGTTCAACATCAGTTTGTCTCTTTTAAAATCCACTGGCACGGTACGTAACCTTTAAGCAAAGATAAACACAGATATCGGGCATAACGAAGCATTACATACTGCGACATTCGTTTCACCAGTATGTACGAACAAGGAAGTGTATCGGTTACCGCAAGTAAAACAAAATATAAAACTATATGGAATATGCATGTACCGTTCTGAATACTTCATTTGGAATACTACCGCGGTAAACAAAGCACGATCCATACAGTGTGGCTAATATGCACACGTTTAACCATTTACATGATTAGATCCAAAAAAAGAATTTATTTATGATAATTGGAATTGCAACTATGTTATAATTCGTAGAATAGTATCCGAGTTACGTAAAAGTTAGAAACGAAGCATCATATATGCACGCTGCATCAAGAGACATAACGAAAGACAAAGATTGAAGAGGGCGAGGAAATTAAGAAGAGGACAAGTTCTAGCATTGTAAAGTTTCAAAATGTATGAGGAATGTCATACCAGTAGCAATCATGAACTTTAACAATCAAAACCAACCTTAGTTGACCGCTTTCTTTTGTAAATGAGCAAAAATTAAATTTACATTTCAACGTCAACTGCAGTGTTTGAGCAGGATATAACAGATAAATGTTGAGAAATATTTTTTTATATGAGGCAGTACATTTGAATGAACACAATATATGTTTAATATATAGCGACATTATTTTCAGTGAAGTAACTTGCCTCGAAGAATTTATGAATACTGACAGATTTTTTTCGGTGTCATTTTGTACCAATGGTACTTAAGAAACGTTTTCAGTTGTACCGATTGCACTGAAACAAGATGACCCAAAATGGCAATTTCATGTTTGCATTTGTTCCGTTAAATTTCCTTTTAATACATGTATAGGTCGGAGAGCAATGTTTCATAATCCTACTTGTAGATATACACATTGTCCTGAATAAATCAGCCGAGATAGTTATGATTACATTGATTTATGCAACAGTAGAAGAATGTGTAAATTGGCAAATAGACATGAATAGATTGATTATTTGATAGATCTGATTAAGTGATTGATTCTAAGATATATATATATATATATATATATATATATATATATATATATATATATATATATATATATATATATATATATATTAAAAACTAACCAGAATACTACTTAAAAGCGGTCGAAGTATAGTAGAGATCTGATTTTACACACACACACACACAGATATACACACACATACTCATTCTCACACACACGAAATAGTTTCTTTCATACGCAAACCTGTGCCACGGGACTATTAAAGCTTGTAAGATGTCCACAAGTATAGCAGAATATCAGGTGTTGGCAAGTGTTTTCTGACGCAAACCTTGTGGCACGCGATACTGCTGGTAACAAGTAGAACTGACAAACATGTGGTGACAATTGGAGCGAAGGATTCGTTCTCATCCTTTGGTAAGGCAGATTTTAGAGTTTTCAGAGCACTTACATTCCGGTCTGAACTAAATGTGTTGCTCTAGACCGACACACCCATGGTCTGTTTTCTCACAATAATAATCGAAACACCAAAGGCCCACGTACAGCTTGAGGGTGCACTTTCCACTTTCAACTTCAGTTAAGATGTGTTTTAGTTTTGCATTTCTTACAGGCAATTTCTTTGGATAGGCCTATCTGCTCGAAAAGGAATTGTTGTTCTCTTCGTTGTTCCGATTTTTATTGGCTCTTTTCTTTTGGGACGTATATTAACTGTCAGCATACGTAACAAAACAAACAAAAATTTTCATGACGTTGAAATTGTAAATTCTAAACCTGTCAAACAACATCCATACAGGATGAATCCACTCAAACAGGAATAACTACAAAAGGAAATTCAATATTTGCTGGATAATGAATTTATAGAGCCCAGTAAAAGTGATTGGAGTTCACCATGCATACTTATTCCAAAACCAGATAAAACATTCCATATGTGCACTGATTATATGAAGGGGAACAGTGTGACAAAAACAGATTCATTCCCATCAGCAAGAATTCACGATGGTATTGATAAAATAGGGAATGCCATGTATGTCACCAAATTTGACCTTCTGAAAGGATTTTGGCAGATTCCACTAACGGAAAGAGCAAAGGAAATCTCGGCATTTGTGACTCCAGATGGACTTTACCAATATAAAGTAATGCCATTCGGGATGAAAGGGTAACCCAGTACATTTCACCGTCTTATGAATATGATCACCTCTGGTCTAGAAAATTGTGATCCCTATATAGATGACATCATCATCTACAATGACACATGGATAGAACATCTAGAAACAATTCGAAAATTCTTTGACAGACTCACTGATGCATGTTTGACAGTTAATTTATCCAAAGTGAGTTCTGTCGTGCTAGTGTGATTTTTGTAGGACATATTGTGGGACATGGACAAGTTAAACCAGTAGATGCTCTTTCCCGTGTATAACAATATATTATATCATATACACTGTAATTTATACGAGTTCTTTTAACCTAAGGTGTCAATTGGTTTGTGGTAAAAGGAAAGTTTTATAATATAAACCTTTCTTTTTATTTTATTGGGGAAGGTGTTACGTATATTTGATTGAAGTCATTTATTTTTAAATTTGTTTGTTTGTCAGATTCAAATTTGGCATTTTAAGTTTAAGATTCGTTCATTAAGGGGGGTGGGGTGACCTGTACTTTACACAATAAACACCAGATATTGACCTCATTACAAACCTGACTTCAGAGTTGTAAAAAAGCTTTTAAAATGATTAGTTGGTTCCAAGGACATTATAGAGCTTTGTACAAACATCTTTCTGTTTTTTGTTGGGTCATACCGTGGGTACGTGAGGTTTTAAACGTAAATGTGCTCTAAAAGATTCTAGAAGATCACGTGACATCTTTCTTGTTTACGTAAAAGCTGGTATATTAATTATGTTTTGGATCGAGCTATTGAGTAGAAATTGGGCTGTTAGAATATTAGGTTGTGTCGTTTTGAGTTACCTTGTATTGGAAATTATTTCAGTTCGTTTGGATTCAAGAGGATTTATTTTCTTATTTATCTGGAAAAGAATTTATTAACAGGAACTGACTTCATTAAATGACATCGTCTTACATCTTGGATACTTCGCTGGAATTCGAACTTGGAAAAATTTGGACATTTTATTACCAGGACTTTTGGCAATTTCTCCAGTGGATACTATTTTGAATTAATTTTGGATTAATTTTGGAATTCATTCTTAACCGTAAGTTAATTTTGTCTTTTCTGGAAAATATTTGTACTCAATAAATTGTTTATTAAGTTTTTACAAGCTTGTTTTAATTTCACTCTTTCTATGTTGCTGTTTATTCGAGCTAAACCAAGTAGCACTGGAGTGTATATCTTATTGACAAATATTGTGTATTGAGTACCTGTATAGGTATGTAGCAATCAGTAACACGGCAACGGTAAAAGCAAGACCACCGATGACAATCCCGATTATGACTCCGTCTGAAATGTAGGAAAAATGAAACAGATATATTCACAATTCACACACACACACACACACACACACACACACACACACACACACACACACACACATACATACATTATACATACTTATATACAAATACATACATAAACAAATAAATAAATAAATATATATATATATATATATATATGTATTTATATATATATATATATATATATATATATATATATATATATATATATATATATATATATATATATATATATATATATATATATATACTGCGTTAAAATAGGAATCTTTATGTGATTGAAATGTATTGTTGCACACATTTTCATATTAGGCAAAATGTTCATGGGTAAAAATAATTACATATTATATTTGAGGGACGGCAAAGCATTCCAATTGGAATAATGATGAGTAAGTAAGAACTGCAAAGTTTAATTTAAGTCTTATTTAAGAACAAACACAATTATTTAAACTTGCATGCTGCAGAAATGTTTTTATAATGGAGAATTTCTAGGATGTCCTCTTTCGCCATGTTTTATTTGTCAGGAAAGGTTTGTTAATATTAGGAAATTGTGGACTTTCAGTTTCAAAATCACTCATGGAACTACAAAGAATTCATTCATTGAAGTTTGATTATTTGATTTCAACTTCGAACATTATTCTTGTTAGCCAATAATGTTCGAACCAATAAGTTAACAACATAATAATATGACCCCTGTTATACATCGAAAAAGCTTCCATGTTTTAAGTCACTTTTATATAATGATCGTTGATCTTAACATAAATAAATAAATAAATAAAATAAATAAATAATAACTGAATAAGTAGAGAGAGAAACATTAATTCCAAACAATAGTGAATCCAACGACGATAGACAACGCATTAGCCTTGGATGACGTGAGCGCACAAATGCTAAAAGCTGATGAGAAAGGAATATAATGACTGTTGACAAAAATCTTTAAAGACAGAATAACAAATCATATCTCGGAAAATTATTAAACTATCAAAGAAAGGAGAATTGTCAAAGTGTAACAAATGGATTGGCATCACTTTGTTTTCTCTCACCAGCAAGGTATTTAGCAAGATCGTCCGCAGAGAGAATGGTAGATAAATCGATTGGACAAGTACATCAAACAAATCAGGCTTGCTTTTGACCTCAAATTTGTACTGAGACAGATATTGGAACAAAGTCAGACGTTCAATGCACCTTTATAAGTCAATGTTATTAACATTGTGAGCGTTTTTGATAACAGACATCATGATTACTTGTGGAAACTATACAGAAAAATTGTAAGTATAATAAGGATGATGTATAGGGAGTACTTTGTAATACGAAACTGCATGATGAAGTCAGGTGGGATCTGTAGTGAAACAGGAATGCATTTTGTCTCCCCTTTTTTGTATATTTGGCATTGACTGGATCATGAATAAATTAAACCAAACCCATCATCCAATAATTATAGATACATAGATCAGATACGTGCTCTGAATGCTCCCACTTCACTGCACATATTTTCCCTCCGATAAACTCCCGTTGACAGAAGAAACAGAGGCAGACACAAATAGACATGAAGCCGGATAGAAGAGAAGGCGATGGAAGAGCAAAGGTGAACCTTGGGACACCAGGAGAGATGTGCATCAGAAAAACAAAGGTGTTCAGCTCTAATTGCGGCAGTATTTGTTAATCCGAGTGCGAGGATTGAATAACTTAATTTTATATACTAATGATTGCTCTTGACGTCAATATACAAATAGAGAGAGAGAGAGAGAGAGAGAGAGAGACAGAGAGAGACAGAGAGAGACAGAGAGAGAGAGAAAGAGACAGAGACAGAGAGGGATAGAGTCTTGAGAGGAAGAAAAAGCGAGAATCTTTTACCGATTGTGTAATGCGAAGAGGTATTCACTGACGTAGCTGCAGTTGTGGTAGCGATGTCAGTTAAACTGAGTTTGACGATAGTGTTAATGCGATGTTTGGTAGTTATTTTTGGAGTCATAGTCTCTCTGCTGGAATTCATTGGAATTGTATAGGAAGGTGATGTTCTAAATCTTGTCGTTGATTCTAAAGCATAATATATATATATATATATATATATATATATATATATATATATATATATATATATATATATATATATATATATATATATATATATATATATATATATACTCATTAGTGCATTGAAGTTATTTTGAGATGTCAGATATGAAAATTTCTTTAAGTAGTAGCATTGTAATCTCTTGTGAAATTGTTGTCCTGCATAAGTCCCGAAATTAAGCTGTAAAATCATTAATTTAATTCGATGTAACTTGTTTATGTAAAACCTGCAAACTGCAATTGTTTATTCTTTTGAATTTGTTATTACAAAAGGAGAGAAAAAGACAATTCATTGATTTGACAACCGGTGTCCTTTATAAAGTATACTTTGAAGGAATGGTAAAAATGTTTTTGTCAATTTAATTGAAACCGTCTTTTAAAACATGTATGGTTAATCCTCCTAAACGTTCAAAAATAAAATGTGTTAGCAACAACTTATGTCGGTGTTAATTAGAGATGGTATCAGAGAGAGAGAGAGAGAGAGAGAGAGAGAGAGAGAGAGAGAGAGAGAGAGACACAGAGAGAGAAACAGAGAGACAGAGAGAGAGACAGACAGAGACTGTGAGCCTCCCTTCTAATACTAAACAAAACAATCGTAAATACATTTTTAACGTTAGTTTGTATCAATTAACAAAGCAAAAGTAAGTGTATCAAATAAAAAGTAAAATATATCGAAATATTATGAAAGGTTTGAAAAAGGGAACTTTTATGACGAGATTCTCATTTTACCATCTCACATAGTTACAATTGGTCCGACTACATGATACAAACCTTAGAAAAATTATATATTCCTACGTTCATAACAATCAGAGACAGCGCAAATACAAGGCAATTGTATTGTATTTTCAAACTTCTTCCCAACATTTTCATTATGGTTGTTTGTTTTTTGCCATTGATATATATATATATATATATATATATATATATATATATATATATATATATATATATATATATATATATATATATATATATATATATATATATATGTATGTATGTATGTATATATATATATATATATATATATATATATATATATATATATATATATATATATAATGATTATAGATTATTATTGTCATTTCTTAATCATCGGGTCAGTCAATATAATACCTGTGCAGGATTGCTTCTTGAGCGAAATGCTGCTGATATAGTATGTCACATCGGAGCAATTGCCGTGTAGAAATCTGATTGCAATCTTGGATTTATTTCCTACATTAATAGGTACATTAATCTCATTCCATCCATGGAATTGATGTTGACTTTGGCTCGACCAAACTTTGGAATAAGAGATTGCGTTTTTGGAATACACATATATACAGATACACTCTCTTTTGAAATCTTTCATTTGGTATTTAAATGAAAGACATTTTTCTCCTGGATATATATGAAACCCGGAAGTCAAAACTGATTCTTCCCTCGTTGATTTGAACTCAGTGACAGCATAGTTGATCTCTGAAATACACATGCATATGCTGCTTAAAGTCTCGATAAATACGATACAGTTTAGGACTGCACGAGGCAAGGTCAGAATATACATTAATCTGAAATCCGAAGGTGCGCATAAATGACTAACATCGATTAACATTATATTTTTTTGTAAGTTGATTGGCATGCAAACGTCTGAGTTTAAAAAATATAATGAGTTGTAGAATGAGATAGATCAGGAAGAAAAAAAGACGATATATTGAACTTAAACAACTAACATATGCATAACATGGTAATTTACGTTGACTATAAAATCAGAAGGAAAAAATGCATGAAGCATATAACTCCTGGTGAATGGTTTGTCTAATTTGTTAATGTTTTGTCTTTTCTGTGGTAATTTCTCAATATCTTTAGTTTAATTGTCTTTTTTTAAAAGAAGTATTAAAGAGCTTAGAGTTGCATATGATCTATGAATAGATGTTTACTTATTTTTCGACTAGTGGTAATAATAGTACTAATGGAGTAACGGTTAGACGAATTATTCCCATTGTTTGGGCTAGATCACATGAAAATGCAAGCTCGAGACAAATTGAGTAGTAAGATCCGCCACATGGTGTATGTAGTGATATGGAGTTGTGATATAAGGTGTATATAAGGAAGAGGATTAAAAATCAGATTTATTCCTATTTTGGTCATCCTCATTTCTTGTGTTCCTGTTATAATTCTACAGACGTGTTTTATGTTTCAGTTAGATATGTTTCGAACGTAGAAACGTTGGCTTGGAAAGGTTCTGTGGGATTTGAAAGTGCTCATTAAATGAACTATAATATTATCCTGGAACTAATGTTAATTATTGCAAAGAGTGATTGAAACTGCCATCATGACAACAACACGATTCCTGGCGGGCCAGTACATTGAAATTTTACGGAACGTTTCATCCATTTTAACATTTATTGAACTTTATCAAGATCAGTTTTGATTCATTCATATCATAATATTGTTTGTTCTTCTCATATTTTAATATATAACTTTGATAATTAAATATTTGTTTAGTGGAGGAAGAGCCTGGAATAAAACCGGGGAAAACCACCCAGGAATGGAAGCTACTGGCAAGCGTTTTCACGTACCCACACTGGCCGAGCCTGAGAGTCGAACCCACGCAGACGGAGGTAAAGCGGCAATGATCAGTAGCGACGAGCGCTTAAAATATACTATTCTAATTTTGAAAATAGGGTAGTGGAGAAAAGCGACCAGAGGTTGACTAGAATATCAGAATAAATGCTATCATATATAATAACGAAATATTCTAAGAAAAAATACATGTTGTAACAAATACGAAGTTGAGGGCATTACACCAGCAGCTGTACGGTCATCAAAATGAAAAACTGATCCAGGACATTAACACGTTTAAGAAATAGCAAAAGGACATTATATATGTAAAATATTTATGAAAGAAGGAACAGCTATCAGGTACTCAGAGACCAAACCATTTGCAGATGTCTACAACTTATGTTTCCACAGAGATGGAAAGATTAAAGAGAACAAGTATTATTTTCTACTTGTGGGAACGTTCCATTCCTCTCCTTCCCAGCTGCAAAGTCCGTCCAAAAAGTTACAATCTGAAAGTCGATAGGATAAATTTATCACATAAACCTACAATGAGAAGGATATACATTTTCTTTATAATGTTTGTTTTATATCAGAACTCGTACGCTACACGTACTTCCCCCACCCCAAAACAAAATAAGCAGAACAAAGATGTAAAAACTGTGATACCAGTGACAAAAGAAGGAACCATATGTTTGAGGATGAACATAGTTTTGAGTTGACAATGTTAATTATCTACAATGGTATGTTTCCTAGAATACAACAGTGTCTATTGTGTACGAGATGACTCTAAGCTATTGTTTGTTGTAACGTTATCAAACTGCTAAAATGTATTAATGGAAGTGAACTTTAAATTTGAAGGTGCAATGGATATTAATAATTACACTAATATCGTATTTTTTAAAACATGAATTCATATGACGTTGCAACTGTATTTATTCATGTTATGTTGCATTCATATAATACCGTTTATTGTTATAACGGCACAACTTAGCAAACTACATTGTTGCATATTATAATTTAATCATATCGAAAATACATTTCTCTTGTGTTGACTTCAGGAACATTTTTGAAAGTGTCTTTACACACTGAGATCTCTCGTAATAGGTTAGATAAATTAAGACGTAGCAGGAAAATGAAACTAGAAGAGTTCTAATGAGATTACAATTATTTAAAAACAAACGCACTGCTAACAAAAATATGGCGTTTGTCTGGTTTAAGTTCAGTTATATTTAATCTTCCCGAGGAAACGAAACTGTTTCATTTCACGTGCCGTATATACACTCTTGAGTAATATATGTTTGCGCAAGAAAATGACTTATATTCGTAACTAACGTGGGAAAAGAGGATAAACCATCGACACACTATCATTCATATGACTGGTTAGTTTAAAATAAGTATTGTCATTTGTGTAAAGTTTACCTAGGCAAGAGGCTAGTTTGAGGACAATGTCATCTATTCCGATTTTGCTATACGATCTTCCAGTTCTTCCTCGTATGAGAATTGTTACCATACTACTGTACTGAACATCAATTTCAACGGTGGCCCAATGCCAGCCAGTATTCGACATAGATGTTTCCCAAATCGCAGAAACATTGTCTTCATGTATACCCTGCACTAAGACTTGAATTTGTGACTCCCTAGATCCTCTGAATATATACCAAAAGTTTAGACACTGCAGGCCTTCATTTGTTCCTTGTATGTTCCTTAGTGTTGCATATGATTCATTTGTAGCATCAAAGAGAAGATACCCTTCGCTTCCTGGAAACGACGTTGAATACAAAATGCCATCATTAAAAACTAATGTAAATCTAGGAATCGTATAATCAATAATGGATGTAAGAGAAGCAACACAATAAATGCATGTTTTATTATGACATAACTATTATATCATTATTAGAGTACGTAGATGAATCTGACAAAACTGGTTAATATGTTTGACATATTACAAGCATTTGTCTACTTGCAGGTTATTTTTTCGCACTTTTTGTGATATTTATGTTCTGATCGCTTGTAGAAAACATTCTTTCCACATTTATTTCAGATATATTGGTTCTAGGCAATTCGTAAATATTACTTTCCTTAAAAGCCTGTTTTCCTCCGTGCTTAATCAATATATGGAGAAACACAAAAATCAAATTTTACATTGCGCCCGCACATTTATTACACTTTTCACGTACATAACATACTGTAAAAGGGAATGTAGATAGTCATAATGCATGATAACATCAACGTGTATTTTTAAGTTACAGAATAGGTGAATTAACTTTGAAGAATAGGAAACGGTGCCTTACTTTACGTAAAGGTTTACACGCTCACCTCACATATTGATTCAAAGACTGTAATGAACATTGAACTGTTTTGGTTCTTCCTTGATATCAATACCTTACATATACATAATTGTGTATAGGACACCTTTTAATAAATGGTCTTCGGAAGATTGAATGTTTCTTATATTTTACCATTTAAATTTCATGCAGGTGATCAGACTAAATCTTTTTCCAATACATATTTGCATTGTCTTTCCAATACTTATGTGCATTGTTTTTCAAATACTTATGTGCATTCTCGGGACGAACACTATCTCTTTCGATGTTCTTTTGTCCCCTAGAATCGACGGCGAAAATATATTGAACGTATGGTAATAACTAATAATTGCATGAACATTGTCATGAATATTACCATAATAACCCAGAAGATCGGAGATAACAACAACAATAATAATAATAATAATAATAATAATAATAATAATAATAATAATAATAATAATAATATTTAAACAACACTTCATCCTTCTCCTCCTACTACTCCTGCTCTTGCTGCTCTTTATTATATAGCTGTGACAGTACTGTGATATAACCAACATATCAAAAACATTTAAAAGGCGTTATCAATTATCACTATTATTATTTAGTACATTATTATTATTACTGTTATTATTATTATTAGTATTAGTATTAGTATTATTAGTATTATTATTGGACGGCTCTGATGGTCTAGTGGTTAGAGCGTCAGCCTTAGATGCAAGAGGCTGTGAGTCTGATCCCCGGCCGAGTCATACCGAAGACATTCAAAACTGCTACTAATAGCTGCCTTACTAGACGCTCATCATCGAGAGGTTAGTATTAGGAATGGTCGGTATGGGGTCAGGATAATGTGACTGGGTGGGACATCATGCTACATGTCTGCGGCATGATGGCCCAATGATAGGCATCACTATAAACTGTAACAATGCAGAAATCGTAGCGATATGACTGGGAATTTGTTAAAGCTACATTGCCAAATCCAAATCGCACCCCCACCCCACTCATTCTTCTTCTTCTTTTTCTTCTTCTTCTTCTTCTTCTTCTTCTTCTTCTTCTTCTTCTTATTATTATTATTCTTATTATTATCGTCATCACAATTATACTTCATCATCATCACTATCATCATCATCATCAGTCTCTTGACCAAGTGTGGACGTTGAGGCACTGTGCTGCTGAACATCTGACCAGCTCCCTCGACTTGTCTCGATCATGTGCCTATGCCTGTCTCTCCGCAAAACTTTTCCTCGTCCATTCTGTAAATGGTGTCATTCCACTTTCTTCTCTGTCTACCTCTCCTTCTACCACCTTGGACACTGCCTGCAGTACTGTTGTGAAGAGACTGTTGGCTCTAGTGACAAGGCCATACCACATCAGCGTTCTCTTTTTGACAGTGGTGAGGAGGTCTTCATAATGGCAAACTTTATGCCTGATGGTGTAATGCACTGCTTCATTTGTGATGTGATCCATGTAAGATATGCCAAGGATGGTTATGTAGCATCTCGTTTCAAGTGACTGGATTCTTCGTTGTAAGTCTGCTGTCAGGGTCCAGACCTCATATGAATATAGAAAGATTGAGATGACTAGTGCTCTCAATAGTCTGCTTTTAGTTTAAGGTTGGTGATGTTACACCATCCAATGCTTACTGTCCCACAGTGGTTTTCCAAGGCTTCGCTCATGATGTGCTCTAAGCAGATGTTGAAAAGCGTGGGTGACAGGAGACATTATTGCCGTACTTCAACTGTTTTTTTGAACCAGTCCCCCAGAGAACCATGAGCAGTTTCTGCACTGGTAGCATTGGCTACAGCTGCTTGATGGTGTTGGTCAACTTTTGACCCATGTTGTACTTCTTCATTATGGCCCACAATGCCTCATGCCACACTCTGTCATAAGCCAAATTATACTTACCAGTACAATAATCATAATATCTCCAACGTCATTTGTTCTATCAGTAATCCTTAGATACACACATCCATCATTGTAACTATCAATTGCATTTAAGTATATTAATTCAATAGTAGATAATGCATTTCACACAAAATCAATAAACAGTTTGGAGACTTAGATAAACATATTTGTACAATTGTTTTTTTTAAAAGAAAAATATAACTGGAAAACAGTTTCTAATTGACTGAACAAACAACATTGGGAGACTAAAATTATGTGTGTATATAACACAAATTCGCGTTTTCACTCTTAATTTAAAATTGAAACATCCTTTATATTATAAGAAGGCCAGTTTAAAAGAGACTTAATATGAGACCAACCGAATGTATAAAGAATACAAGATATATGTTGAGAGCCGTAAATGTGTTCCGCACACAATTACTGCAATGACTGTATATAGTTAGACCAACTAGGTATGTCTAATTATTAATTGCGCGTCTATATTCCAACCCAATACAAACGAAATAAAGCTGAAACTGGTAACACATATTTCCTATATGTCCTCATTTTTAAAATAGAAATTTAACACTGGAATCAATAATGTTTATTTTTTCATTCTCCTCTTGTGAATGCAAACGTTATGTACACTTTTCACTCATGCTACTTTTAAGAAACGAAAGAACAATTTGCGTGCGTTTTCAAATCTAATGCGAAGCACAAAAGTGTACAATGAAACAACGTTAATTAACGTTTATTATCCTGAAGTTTAATACCATATTGAAATTGCGCTTTCGCGAGAGAGAGAGAGAGAGAGAGAGAGAGAGAGAGAGAGAGAGAGAGAGAGAGAGAGAGAGGAGAGATCGTCAATAATTCCTCCATAGATACAGGTAATAAAATATTAGTCGTGGCATGTTAACTTGTGATAGATTGTGTTTATCATAACAATACGTGTCTACAAGACGACATGATACCTCATCAAGTATTAAACAAGATATAATAAAAACGTTTTAAAGCTTTAAACACCCCACAAGTTGTATACACGCCAATGAAGTAACAAAAACCATGATTCCAAGTGTTTTACAAGACATGTATGTTTTATCTACTGTAAGACATGGGGGACGGAAGAGAATTTAACAAATTATAATATAATAATGTGCCATGGTAGGTCCTTTCAGTAAAAAGCTTGAATGTAATGAAAATATAATGATCGTTGCAAAAATGAAATATCTGACTAAAGGTACATCTGTCAAACTATGTACGGCAAAATTCATAAATTAATATTCGTTTGATGTTTGTCAAATATTTAGTCCAAAATGTCTTTGTCAGAAGTCACCAAGAATAATATTGAGCACATTGCAAGACTGATCCCGCTTCAGATTCTAAGGCAAGAAGGAACAATGTTATAGGTCAACACTATAATATGAAATGCCAAGATATAATGTTTGAGCCAGGATGCATGTGCGTTTCTTCTCTAAATCATTTAAACTTGATGATACGTTGAGGACTTTCTGTGTAGAAAGCTGATGCTCTATTTCCTGATACAAGACAAAATTTCTTTCCCTGATAATTAATTTACTTTTAAATATTCATAGAAAAATATTAGCTATAAATTATATTGTTTGGAAATAAATGTCACTCGTCAAGTATATCATTAACTTCATTTTGGACAATGGTCACGAACAAAATTCAAATATGCATATAAAGCCAATACACACCTCTCATCAAATATGCAGAACAGTGTCTAAAGTGTAATTAAATAAAATACTATCTAGTCTGTACTAAAATAGACATAATTGTTTAGACTATAATTATTCTACACAGTGTCTAGACTAGAATTAAATACAGATAATAGTGTATCGAATGTAATCAAATTAAATAGTGTCTAGAGTGTGATTAAAGAAAATAATATCTAGTCGGTAGAAAAATAGACAATAGTGTTTAGATTGGAATTATATCACACAGTGTCTAGACTAGAATTAAATTCAGATAATAGTGTATTGAATGTAATTAAATTAAACAGTGCCTAGACTGTAATTAAATATACACAACAGTGTTTAGACTGTAGCAAAGTCACTTTTAGGATTAAATAATTATTATGAAGCATTCAAGTCAAAGTGATAGAAAAATAAACAAATACAAAAAGACAACAAGATCATTGTTTTTTACACTAGTAAACTATATGCGTGAGGGTCAGCTCCTAACGTGATATATTATCAATGCAATGAGGAATCTTCAATCAAGTTAAAGAAGGACCTTGTAGAGTTTCTCATTTCCGGATCATAGTTAATACGCCAAACATTGACTAATTGTTCAATTACATCTTTCTCTTTAAATCTCTGTATTATGTTACATGGCTTTTTCCATCCTACGTTGGCCTTTTCATGAAACTAGAAGATAAGAATAGCTGAGATTGTACAGAATGAAATTTCCGAGTCTTTGGAAAGACAATTTTCTATGAGTATACGTTTCTGTGATTGCGAAATCCATTAGATATTGATTGGTATCACCGTTAAAGACAAAAACAAGTATTTAATTTTGATTCGCATTGCCTAATACTTACTCATTAATATCAAAACGATCCTCGCTTTATAAGTAATAAATATACTTTCAATTTTGTGAAACTGTTTTTGGAATAGGTGAATCAGGTATCATAATCTTTTAAATGAATGCTGAACAAAAATAAGAAATGTAATGTTTGTATTGGTATAAAATTGATCCGTAACGAAAGCTATCTGTTTAATGCAACATATCAATTCAGAGACGAAAGTAATTTGCACTTCTTTACTGTGTATGTTAAATGCATACATTGACTCAGTTTTCAATCGTTTGCAGGAGTTCACTCTAAAATAGATATGTTTAAGCAAACGTTCAACCTTTACCCACTTCAATCTTTGAATTTACATGGCCATGGCATGTAAGTCTATGACTATTCCATGTTAGGACAAGTTTACTTTGCTACAGGTTCCTTTGAAACATGTTTTTGTTTTCAAGCGAAACGCATCTTTGTTAGCCAAGATTCCGATATTTTAACCATATTTAACCCTTGTTAAATCGAGCAGATAATCTATGCATCTGATCGCGAACTTCATTGGATGCTGTAGTAAGCCACATCATCCAATCACAATTATGTTGTTCAAATTTGAAAACTATTCCTCGTCGATTTATCACGATAAAGTTACATGATCCTTGGTCGCGATATCGTATAGGTATCTAATAAAAGTTTTGGTTAAGATCGCTAACCGCGTCACAACAGCAGCAAGGAGAGTGACGACCGGCATTGAATGTTTCCCGGGGCAGTAAACAAGGATGCATATACATTTAACGCGCAATCTAGAAGAGAAAAAGAAACAAAACCCACCGAAATGTGCTAAGTATGTAGAGCTTCGGTTTAGTGCAACACGATTAGAGGTCTTAGTTTACTGTTATTAACGCTTCTCTGTTCGTTGTTTAGACCGTCATTCACTAATACAGTGGAGTTTATTCAAGCAATGTAATTTACTCCCAGTGCCTCAGCACGACGCTGTAATTACCCTTTCAATTAAACACAATCAATACATCAAGTATTCACACCATTCTGGCTTTGGCAAAAAACTTATTTTGTCATTTTTAGTATTGTTGAACAGACATGAAACAAACATGGGTATGCACATGAATTGTTTTCTGTGGGAGGCACAAGTAACAATGGAGGAGTGGGAAAAAACCAAACTCTAAGTAACACACAGACACACAGGCAAACACCACTCGGACACGTGCTCTCGTCATACTAAAGCATGATTCCTAAATTTTGGTAGGTAAAGGTTGGGCTATTACGATTTGCAAAGACCCTCCCACTCAATTCGCCCACTTCGATTGATCTTTGTTTTGCTAGGTATATTTGTGGCGAAGGTTAGGGGCTGACAAGCAATACTAATATAGCAATATAAAGATGTATACATATTTTACCCTCGATAGCCCCAGCTTCTGTAAAATCTTCTCTCGGTCTGCATGTTGTTAGCCCTGTCGTAACCCATGTTGGTTATGAATCGGGTGTTCATGGACTCATTTAACTGTCGAGAAAACACACTTGGTACTGCATTTGGCAGAAGTCGTCTGCTGGTCGTAATACCAAGTGACTCTTTGATTTTATCGAAATCGTCGTCTCTCAAATGGTCACTGCAGACTATCTCGCCTGCAACTGGTCGGATAACTCATCTTACCAACTATTGAATGCAACTTACAACGGAAGTAGTATACAGGTGCTCGATGCGAGCTTGATGTTTTGAAGAAGAAAAACAACAATTATCTGAAGGGAACGAAAATCATACAGAGTGATAAAAATACCTTCGATTACCCCCATGACCCATTCTGACATAGGACCCTCAGTATCATACTGTATAAAAGAGAAGGTACGTAACTTCCAAGTACTTGGTACCAGCTATGATCCTCGATTTCCTTCCGTTATTTCCGTCTAATATGGTTTGTGTTACTCCTGATTCAGTTTTGCGATCAATCAAGCCGTCACCGAGCTTTGAAACGTGCACTTTTCGCGAAAGATGAATCTTGGGAAAAGTGTATTTCGCTTGTATGAAATGTGTGTGTAGTGAATATGGCAATGTCTAATTGTTCTATGGAACAGGATTCCTGAAGTTGAATCGAGTTAATGGTAAGTAAAAACTTACTTTTGCATCTTCCACTATACTGTAATTAAAGAAGCAATGTATAGTAGATTCGCAAACATTGTACATGTAACTCTTTTCAACAGTTGTCACATGAGTACGCACTTTTCACAAGATGTTATATTCGCGAAAAGCGCACGTTTCGAATACCGTTACTTCAGATTGGTACGTAAACGAAATATGTCTGAATACACTTTTAGACCATTAAAACAAACACTTACCGTTTCGGTGCATATTATCGTTCCATCCATCAGTACTATTGAACTGATTGTCCGAAATCCGTCTAAATCCTTCTACTGACCAGCTACATGAATCATTTTCAAAGTCACAATCGACTGAAAAGTAATATATAATACTGAAATAGGACATTCCTATTATAAGCATTAAATATCACCATTATCAATATTTAGATAAATTACAAACGTCTCAACAAAACACATTATACATATTGAAAACTTTGGCACAAAAAGGACATTCACAACATTCATAACAGGTATGCCAATAATCTTTGTCATGGCATGTTTTTACATAAACGTGTGTGTGTGTGTGTGAGAGAGAGAGAGAGAGAGAGAGAGAGAGAGAGAGAGAGAGAGAGAGAGAGAGAGAGAGGGGGGGGGGAGAGAGAGAGAGAGAGAGAGGAAACAACACACGCAACTTATAATTTTAAATAGATAAAAGTGTTTGTAGGTACTAAATTACTTCACCAAATATGAGTTTGGAAATGCAATTAATGTATTGACTTCAGGTCTTATCTGTCCAGTCAATCAGTAAATAAAGAAAAGAATCAAGACACATTATACCAGAATATTAGATTTTATTAAAGTAACCATAGTAATGCATATTGTTGTTGTACTCATAACGCATAGGTTAGGTATCAATTCAACAAGGTCGAAGACATTAAGGGGTTATAGAATTTACTGTATATTTAATCGAGGCAGCTTCTTTTCACGTTAGAAAGAAATGTTATCATATTTTGTCGGCTGAAATAAATACACTATGGATATAATTCCTGAAATACAGTATAATACAAGTAACGAACTTAAGTGAATAGATATCAGCTTTAGGTAGACCCATTTGACCTCTCTCTCTCTCTCTCTCTCTCTCTCTCTCACACACACACACACACACACACACACACTCTACATGTTGATAGATCGAATTTTCCGTTATGGTGTGACACACACAATGCCTTTGTGTAATTATCTTTTCCAGCTGACACATTTTCTTTTAAATAATTCTCTAAATTTGCTTAATAGCCTCTAACTACTAATATAAAATATCCGGGATATAATTTGCGCGTACATAAATTTACATACAAAAAGATGTGTCGCTTTGGCTAATTGATTACAATACAGACATTTTACAGCATCCGCAACAAGTAGAAAGAAACTAGTTGTAACATAATAAATTTAATGGTTTAATTCCTGTAGAAACAGGCATGTAAAGTTTTGTAAACACGGTTTTTATTTGTCTGTCTTGTCTATGTTCTGTATTTGCCTTTGATAAACACTCATTAAGAGTCGAAAGCGCTCAGGCTAAAGAGATACTAGTTTTGCACTGTCGCTTGTAAGTGTTTTGCATATATATATATATATATATATATATATATATATATATATATATATATATATATATATATATATAATTCAATATGATGGAAAACAATTGGCTATTAAAGCATCTTACAGTAGGATGCTTATTTGATCGTCCGCTAATGAGATTCAAACTCGGGTCTGTGAGTTACAAACCTGCACGTATCATCTCACAACGCTCATACACTCTCTGCTAATAGTATATCTACAGAACCAAACGATCCCTACATTGTTGAAGCCTTCAAGGCTTAGTTTTGTTAGCACTTTTCAGGCTCTCGGGCGTTAACAACGTATACTTTTATACTGTACGGTATACGTTTTAAGCGTTAAAGGCATAACATTGTTAACTACCACTTGGACTGCTATTACGTATGTGCGTCATTTTCTATCAAACAGCTCAGCGGCATTTGTATTGAACAGATGCTACAAATTTATTAAATTACTGTTGGAAATTAACACAATAAAAGATGAGTAGGGAGAGTGTTGGTTATAATTTGTACCACAACATAATACAAATAGCTTAATCAAAATAATCCAGGTAAACTTTATATAATTAAAACAAAACACTGGTTAGCTTTATTTACTTCTTTAATGTGGAATCATTTTGATTGGTCTGTAATCTCTTACCGCCTGAAAAACAAAATAAAAATCACCACACTCCGCGTATTTAAAGAGCTATTTTAACGTCGAAATACATCGTTGTACCTTCGGGTTTTTCCGTCAATATTCGGTAAACTGAACGATTTCTGATGAAAAGCCACGATGTAATCCGATTGATCTTCTGGTTATGTAGTCTGGTTCCCTGACCTCTCTCCACTCCGTTACCGTGGCTAGAGGTCAGGGAACCAGACTACTAGTTAAGTTAATCCGCCATTTGTTTATCTCTGACCAGTATATCTTTAAAATTTATATTGAATACGTTGACAGTTATACTTATACCAGTTTTCCATATTTAAAATCCGAAAATGAGAAATATATCAATGCCGTGTATTAGGCTAGTGCGTTAATTTGTGTTCATGTAATTAATTTTCCTTTGTTGTATTTGTTGTAAACACCCCAAGACCACCTAATATTGCATATATTAGCACAGACTCTACTAAAAACGTACCAAGAAGCGGGGAAAAAATACAATACGGACAGTGTTGATTTGTAGTATTGTTTGATGGTCCTATTTCTGATAATCTACGTAAACGAACTCTATGCATCAAATATCTCTGATTATATATATATATATATATATATATATATAGATAGATAGATAGATAGATAGATAGATAGATAGATATGTATATATATATATATATATATATATATATATATATATATATATATATATATATATATATATATATATATATATATATATAACAATTTCCTCATTAAATAACGATGTTCCATACTTCTCTCATGTATTTGAATTGTTGAATCGTTTAGGCTCCATGTTAATATTTGTCAAAGAAAAGGAATGTAGGAATAGTTTAATTCTTATTGAGATAAACAAATAATTGTATATACAATAAATTTGCCATTTTGTTAAATGTATTTAACGACTTATTTGTGGTATTGCTAAGTATTCATAAATGTTGATTAATATTCTCGTCACTGTACCGGAACACTCTTCATCAAAACGGGAGCTGTTCCCCTTAGCAACTGGCGACCTTACTAATTTTACTGTTACACAAAATATCGCCAAATATTCGCAGTTTATATTTGTTTTTGGGGTTTTCGCCCGTTGTTGAAATTTTAAGTGAGTATTATGTAAGTTGAAGGTGTTTTTGGAGAGTCTTGGGATGTTTAGAGAGACCCGTTGTATTTGTAGCTAAATTTACAGAAAGAGAATGTTCATCTTGTTTTGACATCTTTCTACCCTGGACCAGCAGTTTTACTGCTCATTTTTTTCTTCTTCACACATTACCGGTAACCATCAGTAAAGGCAATAAAAAGACCGATAACTATTTTTTAAAAATTTATTTTACCATTAGTCTAGTCAATGCAAGACATAGCACGTGTAATTTTTGGTTTACTGTCTTACTGTATAGTGTTGTTCGATGTCTGTTAGCATCGGTATGAGTAGTTTTAGTTTCAGGAATATCTCACACACATGGTAGCTGATATCAACAATCTTCCACAAATTGATATGTTAATAATGTACTCACTGCTTTCATCCTGGTGGAATCAAAATCTAACACTTGTCTCATTTTCATGTTCCGTTGACATATATATTTGAATTTGTTGAAATGTATGCCAAGGTCGGTTCATGTGGGGGATATATTTCTTGAACAAAACGAAACATTGCTTACGGTGCCAGTAGGCATAATATATTTTTATGCATTAAGATTATTTCAATATAACCCATTTTCAGCAATCATTGCTTTCTAGCCAACTGAAATATATGCCAACAAAACTTGAAAACAGGTCAATTTCTTTTGTGACAAGTTGAATATATTACAGAAAGATAACAGAGTAAGTACAATCTGACTAAAACATTATGACTGTAGTTTGTAAAAAAGTATCTTTATTTCAGTTGCCAGTTGTGAGATACTCCTGAAAATTCTATTTTCGTTAAGAGTGCTATTCTACATCAAAACATTCTACATGCTGTCATTAGGCGTTAAGACCCTGATGCACACAACATAAATATCAGCATTAATGTATTGCATATAGGACTATCTCCTACTCCTAATGAACTCCTGTGTACAATGCACATTTAAATAATACATACTGATGTCTGACTTTTATGCACTCAAGGTTTCTGTGATAAAGAGTGACGCAAAACAGATACCGATGTTGAGCAACAGACAAAATCAAATACTGCAATATTAATTATTGGACTAATCAGACTACTAATAATGAAACATTTGATCATTTCTGTCAGCATTTCATTTGAGTAGTTGTGTCAGGTCTATAACTTGTTATACAAGATTTGTTTAATGACACTAAAGTGCACATATATTAAGCAAAAAAAACTGATATAAAAACAAATCGGTATATTAATGCCTATGTTGAATTGAAACAACAAATGAATTGGATGTAATGTGTTTACAATGTCTCATTTATGGGAAAGAATACTTAAGAATTTAGAAACACGCTATACACCAGGGAATTTCTTAAGGATCCAGTTCAAGCAGCAACTTGACATAGTTGGATAGCAGACAATAAAGTAATCATGGGGCAATTGCATTGCAGAATCAAAAACATGGATTAATAAGAAGTATTGCTATTTGGTAAACGTTTCCACCTTTTAAAACTAATGTATTTATTTATATGATTTTAAACATAATTTTTTGTGGGCTACAAGTTGAAATTTTGAGATTTAGAAATCACATTTTCAAATGTATTTAGGGTTGAAATATTGGATATTTTTTTTTACACTTTCTGAAAATCAATTTTGGTAATCGAAGGACCATTGTTCCTTCTTGATACCAATTGGCGGTTTGGCCAAAAACAACACATGATGCAATGCTTACAGAAATGATATATTGTTGGCCGATATGATGGTTTGTATTATTCAACTATGTTAGTAGAAAACGGAGAACTCTAGCCCATTCCATTATGCTGAATCAACTTGGCTAACTTGGGGCATCGATTGTATAAACAAATAGACATGGAGTGTTTGTCATGGATCCTCATTATTTGGGCACTGAAGTCTCTGCATCATTTTAAAGGTATCTATGGCATAATTTTCAACCACCTGGGGCCCTGGGTCACCAAGTGGTCTAAGTCCTAAGCCTTTATAGACCAATGACACCTCAGCTATGTCCACATGAAATCTTGGGTATGACTCAGTCGGGGGATTGAACCTGCGAAATCCCACATCCAAGGTTGACACTCTATCCACTAAGGGCACTGGAGCAATTTTAGTTAATCCGGAACTCATTAAAGCTGCTGGTTAACCCAGAAAGGGGTCTTTGCTCATTTTCTTTTAACACATAACCTGATGCACAAGACTTTATCAGAGAATATGGAGTAGAGACCACTATTTTGTAAGCAATACTAAAATATAATCCTTGTATCCACATATTTCTTCTTTCATGTCAACTTGTATCTGTAGCTTCTTCAAAACTTAGAAAACAATGACTTGTTTTAATCATTGCTAATGTTTTGTTTTAAAATTTGCTCAAAGCTCAATCTATATACTATCAATGTTTTAGTGAGACCTGTACCTACTTTTTGATGTTTGTTAGAATCTGTATTACTATTTGAGAATAGTATATAAACAAATGTCAAGTTAAAATATTTTTTTTATCATTACAGGGATCTTAGTTGCATGGGGTTGAAGACACTCAAGAGCATTATGAGTGTCAAAGAAACTGAGATTATTGTATTAAGGTGTCTAATGATTCTTCATTCTAAATCAAATTTCAACACATGCAAGAAAATGTTGCATTTATAAGTGCTTCATTGTTTTACATTAAAGAACCTAATTATTCAAGCTTAGCACATAAAATTGTATGCTTTAAGGAAGATGTTTTGATGGCAGTACATTTAAAAAAAAAATCATTAAGTAGATGATGTAATGTTAAGAGTTCTTAAAATAAAATGGTTATGTTAATATTTTAATTTTTGACAAGCTGCATACCACAATAATATACATATATATATATATATATATATATATATATATATATATATATATATATATATATATATATATATATATATATAGACCTATGTATATATATATATAGTTTGCATTTTTCTCCATAGTCAACCAAGCAACACTCCCGTCCTTGGAAATGAAAGTATGTAATGTATAATGTGATGTCATTAAACTAATATTATTTTATGGAGTGTATTTACTTTAAACATTTTTGCATGCTAGTCAGCAAGAAGTTTATTGAATGGAATTGTGCTTCATTATAAGCTTGATATTTATTTCTTCTTGCAAATTTCATATTCATATGGATATATAGCCACTGTCTTGCATGTGTATGGAATGAACCACATACATTCAGTCTTAGACAAGTTGCAACTGCTCTGCAGGAGTAGTGAGAAAATGATGTGTGGACTCCAACTGTTTTGTTACCGTAAAAACTTAAACGCATTTATTATGATGTAGCATTCAGCAAATGCAGTGCTTTTATTTGGGGGTCTTTATGTTTGATAATTTATCCCTTTCTTGTGAGCCAATACAATTTGCCATAACCTTCTTTACACACAGGAGTAATGCCATGTCTGATGTATGTAACAGCAAGATAATATATGAATGTGTTCCTCATAATGTATGTTCAGCTTTGGTAGTCTTAATAACCAAATATTAAGTTCTGCTTTTGCATGTCATAAATAATTTAGTTGAATATTAAGTGATGTTTTGAACAATTACAAGTTGGTCAGTCTGCAAACCATATGATACATATTTTTAAAATTTCAGGTAGGCTAACTCAAACTGAAACAGCTCAGCCTGAACAGTTGGAAAATGAAGCCGTCATTCCTTCACTAAGTAAGTTTATTAATGACTTGTGTTTCTGCAGCAAGATATGGATACAGACTTTTTTAAAATCAGAAACTATTGTGTTTATTATGCAGAACCTGTCAGTAAATGAAAATGTGATTATTTTATTGGGTTTTTATAATGTGATATTCTGTCCCATTTTTTCTAAACCTGTTGATAACCAGATACGATTTACCGTAAGCTTCTTTACACACAAGAGTAATGTCATAGCTCGTGTATGCTAATACAAAATAATGTTTTGATGTATTACTTGCAAACTAGTTGATACGTACTTTACAAATTACAGGTGGGAGAGCTGAAACAGTCGGACAATGAAGCCATGATTCCATCATTAAGTAAAGGTATTAATGGCTTGTATAGTTCATATTTCTGCAATAAGATATCATTATAGATTTTGTTTTGAAACCAATTGGCAATATGTTGATACCTTTAGAGTATCAGGATTTGTGTTGATACTAGGTATGTGTCCCAGAAGCATATGTTAAATAATTACTTATCACTGTATTCATTTAATTTTGTTATATCAACCAGTTAAAGTTATTGTTAGCCATCTTTTTGGTAAAAGTACTGATATGCTCTATTGTGACAAAACATAGTGTGGCGATTTTGAATAAAGCTTTTACTAGGAGATTGTTATAAGTAAATTTATCAATGAATATTAGTCTTGAAGTAACACAGGCACAAAATTGAATTTCAGATGATGTTGACATTTTGTTCGATGCTGTTGGATCTAGTGAAGTGTCAGTCGAGCCCTCAGCATGTAAGCTAAAACAAATTCTCCAATAAAATTTATTTATTCCTTCATTAAGTGTTTTCCACATCGATTATCAGAATCGCAGTTGTTAAGCTCACAACACACTGCCCATGCAATAACTTGTTGAGATTTTGCACAATATGTGCAATCTTAGCCATTAGACTCTTCATTCATTCGTTTTCTGTTCATAAAACACAAAAACATCTGGTTCTAGATGTGATTAGATGTGTATTTAATTGATTGACCTCACGAAAAAAGTTGAACATATTATTACACAAATATACGCAACTTAAAGAAATATTTTTAATCAGTGATTAAATATTCCAAAACTTCTGTGTTATTTATGTATGACAGTTGCAATCAATTTCATAAAGTGCAGGTTTGCTAAAAGGATTTCGATGAAATGTATGTATATTTAGAAATCCAGTTGAGTATATCTATGATTCACACTAAACCAGTAACATCCCATATATGTGCTCTGATAGTTACTGAGTTTACTCAATTATTTACTGAATGCTTACATTGTTTTTATTGTAGCTAAAATCTATGAGGTTCAGCAGATTTTTCAGCGAAAAAAGAGGGGGAAAAGAAAAGAAGTACTTATCAAATGGAAATATTTTGATACGCCAACATGGGAACCTAAGGAAAATTTAGTTTCTTAATTTCAAGAAAGATAAACCATTATTGATTGAACAATATGTACTTGATTTGAATCATTTAATAAATTCTGTAATTTTCTCAGATGAAAATTACCCATAAAATACAGACTTACAGAATACTAGCATAACTAAAAAAGAACATTATCGTTGGCAAAAACTCTTGATAATTGGTTTGTATGTTTTATTTGGATCCATCTTAGAATTAGTAAAATTAGGGAACCAGACTAACTTTCCAGCAACACCCCAGATGCTTTAAATTGCACCTATTTGTTCATGTGAAACATCTGCACGATCAAACTGTTGATCATAGAATTTTTTTAAATGGTGTCCAGAAAGCGATGTGATGTTACAGATGTGTACTATCTCAAGTGTTTTATATATGTTACATACATTGTCATAGTTACCAGGTATACAATTTGGTGTCAAAGTCGTTAAGTATTTGTAAGATGCTTGTGATCTTTTGTGCAAAAGAGTGAGTTTCCTGTGAGGTTTGTATGTATCTTATAGATGACTTTGTAGTGTAACCAATGGAGATATTAATTTCATAAATCTTTACTTGTGTTGGGTAGTAAGCAAATTAGTGATTTGCAAATTTTCAGTGAAATTTATATGTATATTAGACATGCAAGTCTAATGTATGAATTGTGTTTATAATGTAACTTTGTGAGGTGTTATTTTTCAATTAAAAAAATCCACCTGTTTTTGACATTATATATATAAATATATACACACACACAAATATCTTTGGGCATATTGTACTTTAAGATAAGAGTTTACCACCATTTTAGATATTATTGTCGTTAGACTAAACGTTTAGAGTTTACTTATATTCTTTTATTTGTTTCCACTTTTAACATAAGGTATAGTCCTTGCCAGTAAATTATATGTTAGATGGAAATTTTATAGTTAAGTAAACTTTATTAGTGGATGTACATAAAATGTTATTTACCATGAGCATATATTACAACACTTGTTATTAAAAAAGATGTTGAACTTGTTACTTGAAGATTTTTTATACTGATTATGTATAAATAAAATCCATCTCTTTTAAATATGTTTTGTTTATATAACACCACCAATTTCCACATCACCAGACTTTTAGAACTAGGGTTTAACCTGAATTTCATTAGCTTATTTTCCAACATTTTGTCAGCTTTTTTTGCTCAATGGTTTTGGTTCAGCTAGTACATAGCAGAAGACATGGGTATCATTTTCTAATGGCACTGTTAGCATCGACAGTGTTAAAAGCTTTGAAAGTTTTAATCTTTCATATCTGTGTCAGTATATATGCCTAAAGTTTGCAACATTATTATGTTCTGGAGGAGAGTTTTCTGATTCAATCTTAATCAGACTTGTAATATGGGTTTATATCACTCAGCTATCAAATGAGTATTATCACGAAATAAATCCATGCTTTCAAATGAGGTGATCATGAAACTCAGTAGCGCACATTGCTGATCTAATTTTGGTGAAACTTTTCGATATAGGCATATATATTTTAAGAGTTAATTAATGATCGAGGGTAATACTTATGAATGTAGTGACATTTAATCTGATCTGCTGATGTTGTCGTCACTTTTAGAGCACAACCTTTGCTTTTGTTTTGATCCTGATAATAATATCCTTATAATTTTACTTCAAATGATAACAGCATTGTAGATATGAAGTCTCTTTAAGCTTATGTATTTTGACCCTTTCTTCAACATTGTTTGATTTCTAGTCAAGAAGGTTAATGGATACCATGATTGGGATGGATACTCCAATCACTATTTCAAAGTAGGTCATCATGACGTGCTTTTCACACTCCCATGATATGTATCCGATTCATTGCAGAGTGCACTGATTCAGATATAGTGTAGCCGGACCGCTCTAGTGTCACAGTGCTTAGAGGATTCGTCTGGGTTGCTGGAGTTCGCGGGTTCAAACCGCGGATAATGTGACTTGATGCCACATGTAACAGCATGATGCACCATTGACAGTGATTACTATTAACTGTCACAATGCATACATGGTAAGATTATGGTTCATATTATTAAAACTACATTACAAAAAACACATAAAATACGTTGTCAGTTATTTTGGTTCCATTCTCGATTTCCGGTGATTTCTAACACTATTGTAAATATCGGTCAATCTGGCAAGCATACACAACTAATTTTTGTCGCTAGCCTGTAATTTACACAATATTCATGTGCAACAATAAGTTACTTTTGTCTTGTTTTGGGCTGTTTAACCCATTCTATATAGTGACTGGTAGTATGATTTTTCACTAAACGCTTTGCTGGCATTTTGCTTATATGCCTCAAACCGGTCTCCTTTACATATAACTAACACACCTCACTAACCGCGTGAGCTCCGAGTCTAAAGTTAACAAACAGCATTATCGGAGGAAGCTTGTTAAGACTGGACATGGCCAGAGTCGGCGTTAGGAGTACGCGAAGAAAAGGTCCGAGCATGACCGCGCGGGACCAGAGTATCGGTATCTTGATTGGTATGCTACTGCAAACACTGATCTAGTTTAGACTAGATCAAATTTAGCAATTTGGCCCTCGACTTTGACAATAATTTGTTGAATTGCAAGTGTATTCTGAACGTCGACGTCTTGGTAATAACTCATTACAGTTTGACAAACTCATAAGGCAGACCCTAGGCCTGAAGCGCGGGGCCTAGGGCAGTCGTCCCACATGCCACCCCCAAACGCCGTTCATGGACACGGCAGTACAATTTGGGTGAAATTCAGGGGACCCACCGCCGAAGAGAACATTTACAAATAAGTGCCTACTGCATAAATTACCTAGGACCCACTTATCCTGTCCGGGGTCCTGCCAGTAACTTTATGCTGGATGGTGGTTCTTCCCTGACCTTTCTAGGGTTTTCCTCCACTAAATATACTGACCGCAGTTTATAACCTGTCAGGTGTAGAAAAATAGCATTATACCTCAATAAAACCAAGAATAAACCCAGGCCCGGAGATAGAGTGTTAATGGTCCAAGGCAGCGAGCGCGGGGGCCCTAGCTAAACAATTGGGTCGTTCGCCTTGCATTAGGGCCTGGCCAACATAAAGCCTTCCCTCGGTCCACCCGACTACCGACTACTTACATACCATTTTCTCAGTCATGTAGAGGAACCATTTATTAACTTATTTTCAATTTCGTTTAATATATATATATCATTATCTGAGTTACAGGAAAGGATACGATAACATTAAATTAACGAAATGAAATTGTATTATCTCAATGCAAACATTAAGCGTCTACGTGGTAAACTCACGATTGCCTGTTTACCGCGCGTGGTACGGAGATGGTTTCGGCAGTACCTTTGCGGGGTTGTTTACAAGAATGACTCCCAAGGTGGCGCCGTTAGCTAAACAATTATCAATGAAAGCCATTGATTTTATTCGTGATAAGGGAATCAACGCTATTAGAAATCTTGCCGGAAAGGCATTTTCTGCCGCGAAAGATAAAATAATGTCGTTGGTGCGAAAGAAACCAACAGCGACGAAGTCGGTGGTGAAACTACCAGTGCTGCCGTCTACGGCAGTGATGCCTGCAAAAATCAGCAAAGCAATAAATAGCGCAGTGGAAGAAAAACTAGCGTCGTTGGCTGCTTCGGCGACTCCGTCACCATTGACGGCTTCGCCGGTAACAGATAACGCTATCATGAACGCGATAGCAGGAAGTGGTTAGAAACGAAAACGAAAACGACGATGATTACAAAGAGTTTTACAATTGAAAACACTAGTATGTTAATAAAATGTTTAAACGAACCTCTGATCCCGCGTTTGATATGGAAGCCCCAACGCGCAAGGACGATTCAGTTCGGGATTATCAATGTTATTCTTATCATGCAATACGATCGCGAATTGAACTTCAAGTCCATCATACCAGTAAATACTTGCTGCCGTGTGAAGCGTTTATCGAAGTAGAAGGAGAACTTGTACAACGTACTGATACCCCTACTGTACCCGCACCGTACCCAGATGGTACCAAAGTCGGCTTAGTCAATAATGGTATCATGGCGCTATTTGAATCCGCGAGATATCTCATTGACGGAAGAGAAATTGAATCAATAGAACGCGAGGTTGATGTTGCAACAACAATAATCGGACTAGCAAGATATTCGGATGATTATACAAGGTCTGCTGGTCCGTCTATGATGTTTGCTAAGGATATTACTGATAACGCTGATCATATTCAGTACATTAAAGTACGAACAGGAAGAGATACTGCAGAAGTCGATCAACAACTCGCAGATAATCTAGACCGCGAAGCAAGACCAGCCGCTGAATTCGACATTATAAAAAGAACCAACGAACATTTCAATTTAGGGTTTGCAACACGAAAGGGGGCATTGCAAGGACAGCGTCGACAATTTTCGTGTGCGATGCCACTCCATCACATATTTGGATTATGCAGAAATGTCAGAAAAGTCATCTATGGAGCCAAACACACAATCGCTTTAGTGCGAAAGGGTAATGACAATGACGCAATCTGGCGTGCTATTGGTGTTGATGATGGTAAAGTTATTTTAACTAAATTGTATTGTGGATGCCAGTAATGACCCCATCAATCGCCACAGAACAACGACTACTCTCATTTATGGACACAGGCGGCAAATCATTGCTAAGTTGGCTAACAACAACAACTGATGCCAAAGAAGATAGTGTTGCTGATACATTTACATGGCACCTGGCATCAAAACTAGGCGTTTCAGCTCCACGTCATATATTTATAGCGCTGCAAAATCTGAATCGATTAGGCTCCCAAGAACGCAGTCATATGATATTTGATCGATTAGGAGTCAATGAGGTTTCGCTGAGAATAAACGGACAACCATATAGCACGTGTGTATCATCGGATGCTGTCATATATGGGTCGTGATCAAAACGTTGATACCGGTTTGCAAATATCGCAACTTGATTTTAAGAACTTGTATCCAATTTATTACTTTTCGCTGCAACATCTTGATTTAACAAAGCAATCCGTCGTTGACATACATTTTAGGGCTAAAATAGCCCCTGGTGGTGGTGTTAATTATAGAGCGGTTGCTGTCATTCTCAGCGACAAATCAATGCTACTTGAAGGTGTCGGTGGACGAATGAGACTCGTTGATGCACCAGTGGAAAATATGTAAACGATTCACAATTAGATCAATTGAAAGCATAAATAGTTTTACAATAAAATGCCATATAGTGTTGTTAGTGTCAAGCTGACTGATGGTCAGGTCAAGAAATTGCGATCAAAATCCGCTAAAGAATGTGGAACAACAATAACGTTAAAACCAACGCAGATGTCCGGCGGTACACATAAAATATCATTGACGGATCGTCAAATAAAACATTTCAATGATGCGCTAAAGAAACAGCGAGGGGTTCAAATTGTATTTTCGAAGGCTGCAATCGCCAACATGATAAAATCAGGTGGTATATTTCCATTGTTAGCCGCAATACCAGCATTGATTGCAGCGGCCGCCACAGCGGTGGCGAAGGCTGCGGCGTTGGGAGCCGTTGGTACCATGGCAGGGATGGCGTTGAAAAAGGCAACTGGGAAAGGATATAAAAAAAGGGAAAGGGTCTAAGACTACCAGGGACCCCATATTCATGGCACAAGGGAAGCGGCTTAAGAATACCAGGAACGGTTTATTAGTTGAAAGCCCAATTCTTCCCATGTCCAATTTTGATTTAATTGATGCTGCTAGCGCGCTAGCGATAAAAAAACTTCAGAGGAGTCTTTATGAAAGATCAGTTGCCGAAACAACCTAAACGCGTTGAAACCGGAATAATCAATCTTGATAACAGCAGCGGATCGGGAACTCACTGGGTTGCATACGCGATTGATCCGCGTGGGATTGTCTATTTTGATTCATATGGGCTAGCTCCTCCAAGCGAGTTTATGCGGTATATAAATTCTTCGATGAAAATCAAAGAGTTTCAGATTTTTTATTCCACGCTGCCAACACAACAATGAAATGATCCACCGATATGCGGCCGTGAAGTATTAAATGTCCTCGCGGAGATATCTAGATTTCCGAGGAAGCCACCTCATCTTGTTGTAAATGAATACACGAGTGGAAAATTACAAGGTAATTTTAGAGAATCAATAAATTGAAAGCACAAGTTGCGCTAACAATAATGATTGATATTTGGGGACGACCTCTGTCAATGTCGAAACCCACCGCGGAAACATCTGCGGGTTCTATCGAGGATGTAAAAAAAATAATTGAAGATGAAATCGCTGAGACATTGAATTTAGCAAGTGTTGACCCGAACGAAATAGTTGTATTTCAAGATCGCCAGGGTAAATTGAAAACCAGTAATATATACCCGCGGATGACATTTTGATACGACAAGGCGACGCCGCTGAAAACTATTGCGCTGTATTCCAGCGACGGACGACTTAAACCAGGCGCACTTGTGTCTACAATCACCGACGTAATTGCCGCCCACGGCCGTGATCTGCATGATTATATACGAGGTTATACTACTTTTCGCAAAAATGTCGAACATAAATTCTTTGGAACCCCGCTTGTGGTTGGCATGACTCTCGCTGAAATTAAAAACATTCTATTTTCATTCTTTCTTAACAAAGAGGCGGGGAGGATAATGGATGAAAATGAAATCAAGGCAAATTATCTCGATATTTACACGGATATTTCTAAACTAATAGAAAATTTTGAAAATGTACAAAAACCCACCAACGACGTCGTTGGTAAGTTTTTTGAAACCCCACTTGTGGCAGGCATGACTCTCGCTGAAATTAACGAGTTTATTGGCAAACATACTCACAATGCCTACATCGCTAATAATTTCTTTGGTGTCCCGGCTACATCTACGATGACTCTCAAAGATATTAATATGTTTATGGTGAGACAAACAACACTTAATACCATCGTGGATGAATTTTGGGGGAGAACACCTGTGTCTGGAACCACATCTCTGACAGGCCCGACTCTCGCTGAAATTAAAAATGCTATTGACGAACAAAAGCTCACCAGCGAAATTGTTAAAAAGTTCTTTGAGGGCAGTAAACCCCAAGATATCACGACAGAATTTTCTAACATCGACCGGTATATTAAAGACCAAGAACAGCTTGGAATCAGAGACCTTCTGACTTCATTCTTTTTTAACAAGGAGGAGAGGAGGAGGATGGTTTCTGCCGAAATCAAGGCAAATTATCTCGATATTTACAGGGATATTTTTAGACTAAAAGAAAAGGTAAAGATTCCGTATCCACACGCAGGCGTTAAAAATATCGTGTATACGACCGAGCATGGAGCCATGGATTGGGTAAAAAAACGTTTATACTACATTGTCCGTCAGTATGTGGGGAAGGGGCGATTGGGGAGGGGTCCATGGTATCTACAGGCTAACGTGGATCTCTGACCGTCAATTTAATATGATCGCGGACGGTAAAACCTACTCTGGTGGCACCGCGACGTTAATTATCAATGGTCGCGGACAAAACTTTAATGTCGTCGCGGTTGATAGCTCCACCATTAGATCAAAAATAACTTGGTGTTTAGAATTTGTAGTTGCAGCTGATATACCTACAGTGTCCTAACCCCCCTGACCCCAGCCCTGGACCCCTTAACGATGACGAATAATTGAAAACACTAGCGGGTTTAAAATAGTACTGACATCGATGAAATCAATTGAACCGATAATATCCCCAGAGGTATCACAATCGCATCGATATCGATATGATACCGAGAAAGAGTTTTCCACGAACTTGAAATCACTTTCTGAGCGCTATCGTGAAAAAATAAAAAAGTATCACCGCAACGTAACAATCATCGACATCGCCGTGTACTCGGTGTCCGGTGTGATGGTCAGCGCCGGGGTTATTTTGTCGACGATGACCATGGTGGCTCCAATTGCAGTTCCAATCGCTATCTCCGCGGCAACAACAATCGCGGCAGTCGCCACCGCGATAACTAAAAAGTTATCATCGTGTTCTCAGAAAAAACTCAGCGATTATACAGCTCGGTACCGGGTGGTATTTGACGCGTACTCGAAATTATCCGAGTTGATCTCGCTGTCGATAGATAATTCGTTCATATCCAATGTTGAATTTTCATGCGATGGCCCAGTTGTATAACTCCGCAATGTTGAAATTAGAAATTGGAAACATCGTTAACAATAATGTCACTCGAATTGCTTCAACGAATCGCAGAGAATACCACTCCGATACGAACAAGCATGATATCAATAACATCAACAAACCCTGAATTCAACGTGAACTTCCCTTCTCCGATTCCAGTGCGCGAGATCGCGCTGGCAAAATTACGAGTATATCATAGCTGGCCCGATATCAGATCGGTTGAATTTGGCGGTCAGCAACCGAATAACGCACTGGTGTTCTCGTATAAGAATAAAGTCGATGGCACCCCAGACTGGAACGTTGTTTCGTTACCAACTGGGTCGTACCAAATTGAGCAAATCGATGCTGAAATTCAGCGTAGAATAAAATCAATCACGGGAAAAGAATCAAGCATAGCTATTAAAGTTCATGAACCGACGCTCTCGTCGTCGATCGAAATAAACTCCCCTGGGTATGTCGTGGATGTCTATAACAGGTCGTTAAGAACAGTATTAGGATGGCCTGAAAAATCCCCGCCGACTCAACCACAGACGTACAATCATATCATGAAATCAATCCCATGTATCGAGACAATTTATCTAATATAATAAAGGTAAAACTCACCGATAGATTCATATTTACCAACAAAAACAAGTTGCAATGGGATTTTATTATTAAAAGAACACATGAGTCAACTGTTACTACTTCATTTACGTTAACTGACATCACTGGTTATTTTAATGAAATAAATCAATTACATGAAACACAACTAGAACAACTACGGCAAACAAAAACGCGAAAACACGTTGAAATATCAAATCAGCTTGTATCTGACATGGAATATATCAACGAACGAATTATTCAAACAATAACCAATGACAACAGCGACAATAAACAACGTTTCCTAACCGGTTTCAATATCACAGAAGCCGATCTGCGTAATTTAAAGTTTTCCGGATATAACGCTGAGGAACTAAAAGAATCTGTTAGAAATGTTATCAAGGTATTACAAGCACAAGATTCAACTATCCTCAAATATAATAATGACCCAGATGGCGGAGGTAGGCATATTGCCCCGCACAATGTAAATATTTCAGCGGTGATTGCGATCAATTTAACATGCGAGGCAATTGAAGGAAGCTATCAAATTAATCTAGAGCAATCAAATCAAGCCCAACAAGGATATATTCTTTATTCGTTTGCACCAACAGCTCCTCCAGGATTCCTAATTATTGAGGATCCAACTAATCCTGTCTACATGCGGTGTCATAATAATTCGCTAACGAGAATTAATTTCCGACTCACTGACCAATCAAATAATTTGATTGGTCTACGCGGTGAGGTGTAAGCGATTAGTTTGTTTGTGAAATCCTGAACGGATTTTCGTCATAAATGATTTTCGTCCCCGAACACGATATTCGGTTAATCTGTAGCAGCAGAGGGGGCGATGACAACATCGTTGCGACGTTTTATGGTTAAGCAACGAAAACGCGAATAGAGTATCACCCGCGCAAACTCACGTTTTGAGCAAGAAATCAATAAGGCTCTATTTACCAAACGGAGACTTTATTTTTTTTTTGGTTAAAACATGAGATTTCGCAGGAAGGCTCTATTTGCCGTTTTGAGGGTTTAAATTGATTTTGTCGCAAAAGTTGTAGGATATGCCCCCTCTGCTGCTTATTTGCCTTACCATTCACTGTGCTGCTTACAAAGAAAGTTCTGATTCACCCAGTATTCAGTAGTACGTTGAATCATAAATAGCTTATGTGGGACAATATTCCATTTTTGTATAATAACGTCATCATAGAGCATCTTTGTTACTCTGCATAAATCGTCAGGCCTTTAGAATGACGACAAAGATTCACTATAGCACGATTGGAAAGGAAAACGTATTTTCTAAGTTCAAATATACCTGAATGTAAGAGGAAAGTCTTAGTCCATATCAATACGTTAATGATATCATACTAACAGACATTAGTTTTGAATGTTATACAGTCCATGTTGGAAGTCTGCATAACACATAACATGATGGGACCAACATGTATTTGTTTTCTGCAATTATCTATATAAGAACCATATTATTAAGATTACAATAGCAGTTGAATGGTGTTCTAAACTCATTGAATACGATACGTATTTGAAGGAAAAGCCGACCACATCCCAAATACTTATTTGGTGTTTTTCCTCAACAACCGATATTGTCAGGGATGGGTATATAAGCGTACCAAATGAGAGGGTTAATCAAAGATACCTACACTGTAATTATCTCATTCTTTCTTCATAATCATATATACGTAATTGTAACTATCTCATTTCTTCTTCCTAATCATAGACACCTACATTGTAACTATCTCATACCTTCTTCCTATTCAAAGATATCTAATTGTTACTATCTCATACCATCTTCCTAATCATACATACCTACACTGTAATTATCTCATTCTTTCTTCCTAATCATAGATACGTAATTGTAACTATCTCATTTCTTCTTCCTAATCATAGACACCTACATTGTAACTATCTCATAACTTCTTCCTATTCAAAGATATCTACTTGTAACTATCTCATCCCATCTTCCTAATCATACATACCTAATTGTAAATATCTCATACCTTCATCCTACTCATAACAACTAATTGTAACTATGTCATTCCTTCTTCTTAATCATATATCTAATTCCTTCTCTTTAATCATGGATACCTAATTGTAACTATCTTATACCTTCTTCCTAATCATAGACACCTAATTGTAACTATTTCATACCTTCTTCGTATTCAAAGTTACCTAATGGTAACTATCTCACACCCTCTTTCTAATCATAAATACCTACATTATAACTATGTCATTCCTTCTTCCTAATCATACCTACCTA